>JAIUSX010000540.1:0-18363 GCA_026573805.1 Hesperophylax magnus
AAAAGTTTTAAAAGAACCTAAATTATGTGGATAATCGTGGTTTAACCTGAAAAATTTTCGAAAAACCTTATTTTTGTGTTTAAATACCGCAAAACATGTGAATTTATCTAAAACATCGTAAATCGTCGTAAAACGCAAAAATTTATTGAAAAACCATGCAAAATGTGAAAAAAAACGTCATAAAACCTCAAAAGATGTAGGAAAACCGAAATTATGTGTTTATTCGTCGTTTGACCTGAAAAATTGTCGAAAAACCTTATTTTTGTGTTTAAATACCGCAAAACATGAGAAAATGTCTAAAACATCGTAAAACGTCGTAAAACACAGAAATTCATTGTTTGTAAAACCTCATAGTCATAAAACCTCAAAAGTTGTAAAAGAACCTAAATTATGTGGATTATCGTGGATTAACCTGAAAAATTTTCGAAAAACCTTATTTTTGTGTTTAAATACCGCAAAACATGTGAATTTATCTAAAACATCGTAAATCGTCGTAAAACGCAGAAATTTATTGGAAAACCATGCAAAATGTGTAAAAACGTCATAAAACCTCAAAAGATGTAGGAAAACCGAAATTATGTGTTTAATCGTCGCTTGACCTGAAAAATTGTCGAAAAACCTTATTTTTGTGTTTAAATACCGCAAAACATGAGAAAATGTCTAAACATCGTAAAACGTCGTAAAAAACAGAAATTCATTGTAAATAAAACCTCATAGACATAAAACCTCAAAAGTTGTATGAAAACCGAAATTATGTGTTTATTCGTCGTTTTACCTGAAAAATTGTCGTTAAATTTGTAATTTTTTTTGTAATTAAATAACGCAAAACATGAAAAGTTGTCTAAAACATCGTAAAACGTCTTAAAACACAGAAATTCATTGAAAAACCATGCTTAATGTGTAAAAACGTCATAAAACCTCAAAAGATGTAGGAAAACCGAAATAATGTGTTTAATCGACCCTTTACCTGAAAAATATTCGAAAAACATAATTTTTGTGTTTAAATACCGCAAAACATGAAAAATTGTCTTAAACATCGTAAAACGTCGTAAAACACAGAAATTTATTGAAAAACCATGCAAAATGTGTTAAATCGTCATTAAACCACAAAAGATGCAGAAAAACCGAAATTATGTGTTTGATCGTCTTTGACCTGAAAAATTGTCGAAAAACCTTATTTTTGTGTTTAAATACCGCAAAACATGAGAAAATGTCTTAAACATCGTAAAACGTCGTAAAACACAGAAATTTATTGAAAAACCATGCAAAATGTGAAAAAAAAGTCATAAAACCTCAAAAGATGTAGGAAAACCGAAATTATGTGTTTAATCGACGTTTGACCTGAAAAATTGTCGAAAAACCTTATTTTTGTGTTTAAATACCGCAAAACATGAGAAAATGTCTAAAACATCGTAAAACGTCGTAAAACACAGAAATTCATTGTATGTAAAACCTCATAGTCATAAAACCTCAAAAGTTGTAAAAGAACCTAAATTATGTGGATAATCGTGGTTTAACCTGAAAAATTTTCGAAAAACCTTATTTTTGTGTTTAAATACCGCAAAACATGTGAATTTATCTAAAACATCGTAAATCGTCGTAAAACGCAAAAATTTATTGGAAAACCATGCAAAATGTGTAAAAACGTCATAAAACCTCAAAAGATGTAGGAAAACCGAAATTATGTGTTTAATCGTCGTTTGACCTGAAAAATTGTCGAAAAACCTTATTTTTGTGTTTAAATTCCGCAAAACATGAGAAAATGTCTAAACATCGTAAAACGTCGTAAAAAACAGAAATTTATTGTATGTAAAACCTCATAGTTATAAAACCTGAAAAGTTGTATGAAAACCGAAATTATGTGTTTATTCGTCGTTTAACCTGAAAAATTGTCGTTAAATTTGTAATTATTTTTGTAATTAAATAACGCAAAACATGAAAAGTTGTCTAAAACATCGTAAAACGTCTTAAAACACAGAAATTCATTGAAAAACCATGCAAAATGTGTTAAATCGTCATAAAACCTCAAAAGATGTAGGAAAACCGAAATAATGTGTTTAATCGACCCTTTACCTGAAAAATATTCGAAAAACATTATTTTTGTGTTTAAATACCGCAAAACATGAAAAATTGTCTTAAACATCGTAAAACGTCGTAAAAAACAGAAATTTATTGTATGTAAAACCTCATAGTCATAAAACCTCAAAAGTTGTATGAAAACCGAAATTATGTGTTTATTCGTCGTTTTACCTGAAAAATTGTCGTTAAATTTGTAATTATTTTTGTAATTAAATAACGCAAAACATGAAAAGTTGTCTTAAACATCGTAAAACGTCTTAAAACACAGAAATTCATTGAAAAACCATGCTTAATGTGTAAAAACGTCATAAAACCTCAAAAGATGTAGGAAAACCGAAATAATGTGTTTAATCGACCCTTTACCTGAAAAATATTCGAAAAACATTATTTTTGTGTTTAAATACCGCAAAACATGAAAAATTGTCTTAAACATCGTAAAACGTCGTAAAACACAGAAATTTATTGAAAAACCATGCAAAATGTGTTAAATCGTCATTAAACCACAAAAGATGCAGAAAAACCGAAATTATGTGTTTGATAGTCTTTGTACCTGAAAAATTGTCGAAAAACCTTATTTTTGTGTTTAAATACCGCAAAACATGTGAATTTATCTAAAACATCGTAAATCGTCGTAAAACGCAGAAATTTATGGGAAAACCATGCAAAATGTGTAAAAACGTCATAAAACCTCAAAAGATGTAGGAAAACCGAAATTATGTGTTTAATCGTCGCTTGACCTGAAAAATTGTCGAAAAACCTTATTTTTGTGTTTTAATACCGCAAAACATGAGAAAATGTCTAAACATCGTAAAACGTCGTAAAAAACAGAAATTCATTGTAAATAAAACCTCATAGACATAAAACCTCAAAAGTTGTATGAAAACCGAAATTATGTGTTTATTCGTCGTTTTACCTGAAAAATTGTCGAAAAAGTTAATTTTTGGGTTTAAATACCGCAAAACATGAGAAAATGTCTTAAACATCGTAAAACGTCGTAAAACACAGAAATTTATTGAAAAACCATGCAAAATGTGAAAAAAACGTCATAAAACCTCAAAAGATGTAGGAAAACCGAAATTATGTGTTTTATCGTCGTTTGACCTGAAAAATTGTCGAAAAACCTTATTTTTGTGTTTAAATACCGCAAAACATGAGAAAATGTCTAAAACATCGTAAAACGTCGTAAAACACAGAAATTCATTGTTTGTAAAACCTCATAGTCATAAAACCTCAAAAGTTGTAAAAGAACCTAAATTATGTGGATTATCGTGGTTTAACCTGAAAAATTTTCGAAAAACCTTATTTTTGTGTTTAAATACCGCAAAACATGTGAATTTATCTAAAACATCGTAAATCGTCGTAAAACGCAGAAATTTATTGGAAAACCATGCAAAATGTGTAAAAACGTCATAAAACCTCAAAAGATGTAGGAAAACCGAAATTATGTGTTTAATCGTCGTTTGACCTGAAAAATTGTCGAAAAACCTTATTTTTGTGTTTAAATACCGCAAAACATGAGAAAATGTCTAAACATCGTAAAACGTCGTAAAAAACAGAAATTCATTGTAAATAAAACCTCATAGACATAAAACCTCAAAAGTTGTATGAAAACCGAAATTATGTGTTTATTCGTCGTTTTACCTGAAAAATTGTCGTTAAATTTGTAATTTTTTTTTTAATTAAATAACGCAAAACATGAAAAGTTGTCTAAAACATCGTAAAACGTCTTAAAACACAGAAATTCATTGAAAAACCATGCTTAATGTGTAAAAACGTCATAAAACCTCAAAAGATGTAGGAAAACCGAAATAATGTGTTTAATCGACCCTTTACCTGAAAAATATTCGAAAAACATTATTTTTGTGTTTAAATACCGCAAAACATGAAAAATTGTCTTAAACATCGTAAAACGTCGTAAAACACAGAAATTTATTGAAAAACCATGCAAAATGTGTTAAATCGTCATTAAACCACAAAAGATGCAGAAAAACCGAAATTATGTGTTTGATCGTCTTTGTACCTGAAAAATTGTCGAAAAACCTTATTTTTGTGTTTAAATACCGCAAAACATGAGAAAATGTCTTAAACATCGTAAAACGTCGTAAAACACAGAAATTTATTGAAAAACCATGCAAAATGTGAAAAAAACGTCATAAAACCTCAAAAGATGTAGGAAAACCGAAATTATGTGTGTAGCGTCGATATTAATCCATTGAATAATTAATAATAAATCGCTCGATCTACTTAGGTACGTACTTGCTACTTAGGTACGTATTTGCAGCCGAAATCAAAACAAAGCAACCTACCTGTTTCAAGACCTACTTGCATACTCGCGACAATACTAACGCGCACTCAGTCCGGGATACTACGAGAACTCGCCAGAAGGTTCGAGTCTCCGGCCTTTGCATAATCGCCGCAATGTCGAAGATTCCCGAAACACACAGTCTGTGCGAGTGCCTAGAATTTAGTTGCCAACCATCTACCTACTGC
Organism: Hesperophylax magnus; assembly: GCA_026573805.1. Taxonomy (NCBI): domain Eukaryota; kingdom Metazoa; phylum Arthropoda; class Insecta; order Trichoptera; family Limnephilidae; genus Hesperophylax; species Hesperophylax magnus. The sequence continues at coordinate 4,570 of JAIUSX010000540.1, forward strand.
CGCCGTCGGCCGAAGAGTATAAATAAGCCCGACGCAGCGAGCCAATCACTTAGTCATAATTTTGCCACCAGTCTACGAGGTTCAACGAGTGATCACCCGCGTTCTTCTTACTAGCGCGAGGGACACGTACCCGGCTTCGCCCCTATCATCATGGACTCTATCGGGACATCATCATAGCGCCTCGGCCACGTCCGCGGCCAGCGCTACTCGGATTACAAGCGCCCTGGTTCCAGCGTCTCTGACCAGCGCTTCTTCCACGCAACCATGACCACCACGAGGACACGCAGCATCCTCACTGGTCACGCCGTTCCCGTTCAACTGCCCACAAGGTCCGCCGCACCTTCGGCCATCTCGTCAGCACTGGAGTGCCTGAAGACCTACGTTCTTCGCCAGTGCCTGACCTACATCGAGTCCCGGTCACCAGCGCCCGGCGTCGACTCACTGACCCGCGCTTGACCAGCACATCATCAGCCAGCATCCGGAATATTCTACATGTGGTGTATGTGTGTAAGGGGGACAGCATGAGAGCGAGACAGCGAGTACGAGACGTATATAAGAGATCGTATGAGCGGGAATGAGCCTCTCAGTCCAGAACCGTGATAGTCTTCTTTCAAATAAATATTATAATATTTATTTGAAAGAAGACTATCACGGTTCTGGACTGAGAGGCTCATTCCCGCTCATACGATCTCTTATATACGTCTCGTACTCGCTGTCTCGCTCTCATGCTGTCCCCCTTACACACATACACCACACCCCTACACTTAAATCATAATTACATCTTTTTATTTTTACAAATTTATATAAGCCAAATATATTTAATTATTTCCATTATGTATTTAATTTCCAATTTATATGTAATTATGTATGTTCTTGACTCTTCATTCGGTGTAGCATGGGCGTTGTCCTCGAGGGCGTAACCTCCCCTCCCATGGTGTAGGTGACCTGCAAAAATCAGAGGAATTAGGAAACTTGGTCATGTCCACGTACGAGAGTGGACCCAGGTCCAGCAAATCATCAGACCTGTCACTCTCCCCCCACCTAACCTTCCTCTCTGAAATTTGATCATGGTGGCGTTTCCACACTTGTCCTGTAGACATAATTTTTACTAAATAAACCCTATTCCCCAATCTTTTATAAATTTCTCCTAAAATCCATTTGTTTTTATCACTTCTCAAATCCCTGGTTAAAACTTTAGATCCAACATCAAAGTACTTTTTAATTTTTTTTCCTCTATAATACTTTTTTTTGTTTTTGCTGACTCAATAACATCTTATCTTTAATCGTGTTATCAATCCCTTTAAAACCTTGACCTTCAACATTATCTAATATTGGAATGATTGTATTAAAAATTGATCTAATTTTCCTTCCCAAAATTAATTTACTAGGTTCAATCCTCGTAGACATAGAAGGCGTATTCCTAATATCAACCAAAAATGTTAAAAGTTTATCCTCAAAATCAGCAGGCAATTTATTATTTATCATAATTTTTTTTTAAAAATTCTTTACCGTTCTAACCCCATTTTTGGCAAGTCCGTTAGAAGCTGGATGGTTGACAGGAGATGTCAACGATTTAATATTAAAATTATGACAAAATTCCTTAAAAACTGTTGAATTGAACGCTGTACCATTGTCACTTACTATCTGCTCCGGAATTCCGAAATTAGAAAATAATCTTTTCAAAACTTTTATTGTACAAAACGAATCTACTTTATTTACGATGTGACAGTCTATCCATTTTGTAGTTGCATCAACGATTATCAAAAAATTGTAACCACCAAAAGGTCCCATGAAATCAATATGCAATCTATTCCATATTAATCCACTGATTGGCCACGGCTGTAACTCAACTTTACATGGAGTGGGTAAACACTCCAAGCATCGAACGCACTGCTTCACAGTTGCTTCTACCTCTGAGTTCATACCTAACCAAAAAAAAATAATTTCGAGCAAGATTTTTAGATTTAACAATACCTAAATGCGATTGATGTATGAAATTCAATATGATTTCCCTTAATTCCCTCGGAACCACAAATTTATTATTATAAAATAAACACGAGTCATAAGTCGATAATTTATTTCTAAAATACCAGAATTTTAACAAGTCATCCTTTAAAAACTTTTTATCCGGCCAACCATTGATTACGAACCCAGTAATGCTTGCTATGTTTACATCTTTAATCGAAAACTGCTTCATCGTTTCTTTTGAAATTGTCGTTTCCGCCTCAATTATATTTAAAAAATCCGATTCAATCTTATCAACGTTCAGACTACCAATATAATTTAAGAAATATTCGCTACCGTCGACCTCGTCGATACAATCACTTAAATTATTATTACTATTAACCGGCAATCTAGATAAGAAATCCGCTTTGTTCTCACCCGACTTGACATATTCTATATTATAGTCAAATGTTTGTAAAATCAACGCATAGCGCTGTAGCCTATTTGCCGCTAGTATTGGCACTTGTTTTTCAGTGTTCAAAATATGTACCAAAGCTTTATTATCACAAGTTAGAACGAATTTATTACCATATAAATATTGAAAGAATTTTTTTAAACCAAATATTATTGCACACGCTTCCTTATCTAGAATGGAATACCTCAATTCCGTTTTTGACAATAAACGGCTAGCGAATGCAATCGGTCTTTCCATGCCATTCTCATATACGTGACATATAATAGCAGATATACCTATATCACTCGCGTCTGTAATTAGCTTGATAGGTAATTGTGGGTCAAAATGCACCAAAATATTGTCTGACGTCAGCAGTTTCTTAACTTGCTCAAACGCAATATTGCATTCCTGAGACCATACAAATTTTATCCCTTTTTTCAACAATTGGTATAAAGGAGACAAAATACCTGACACATTCTGTATAAAAGACCTATAGTAGGAAATAATTCCCAGCAAACTTCTAAGTTCCGAAACATTTTTCGGTACACTCATTTGGGTAATAGCATATATTTTATTTTCTAAAGGCATAACTCCTTTCTGCGAAATTCTATAACCTAAATATTCTATCTCTGTTTCTAGAAAAGAACACTTATTTTCATTAATAGTTAATCCGCAATCACTTAACTTGCTAAGTACTGCTTCACATATAGAAAATAATTCCTCTTTAGAATTCCCAAATAAAAGTAGATCATCTAAAAATACACGAACGTTCCTAAGTCCACCAACTATCGCCGTAATGACTTGCATAAAGATGGCCGGACTCGTGCTTAAGCCAAAAGGCAATACTTTATATGCAAATAAACCTATATGCGTACTAATCACACATAATTTTCTAGACTTTTCGTTCAATGAAATTTGTCCAAATGCATTTCGTAAGTCTATCTTAGCAAAATATTTTGCACCATTCAGAGATGAAATTAAATCGTCAATACGAGGTAGTGGGTATTTCAACTTCGCTAACATAGGATTCAATGTTGTTTTGAAATCAGTACAAATCCTAATTGAAGCGTCTTTCTTTTTTACAACAACAATCGGGCTTGCAATATCGCTTATTTCTACCTTTTCAATAATGTCTTCATGCAACATTCTCTGTAACTCTATCTCTACTTTCTCACGTAAACTAAAAGGTAATGGCCTCGGATTTACAAACTTTGGCCTAAAGTCCGAATTAACTTCAATGTTTGCCTCATAATTTTTAAGCCTACCCGATTTTTCTGAAAAAACATGAGCATATTTCTTCTTTAAACTTTCACGAAAAACAAGATGATTATCACAATTAATCTCACTGAATTTTACAGAATTTATTCCACTTAATCCGATACCGAAAACTTGTAAAAAATCTCTACCAACTATTGTAGAAGTACCATTTTTAATTATTACGAACTGTATTTTCGCACTTTTACCTAAAAATGACACCTCTAAATTCACTTTACCTAAAACATTTAACTGCGTTCCGTCATACCCTGACAAATGAACATTATACTTTTCTAAATCGTAAGAAACAAAATATCTTAAATACACTTCATATGGTATCGCGTTTATCGCAGCTCCCGTATCTACCAACGCCGGCAATATTATGTTACCAATTAACAAATCTATATATGTGGGTTCCGGCCCCACATTATTATTAACCACGAACACCGAATTCAACCGTTTATTTTTAGTACCTACATAATTTTTATTGTAATTACACAAATTACTAGGATGACCCGATTTGTTACAATGATTACACAAAATTTTTTTCCAGCAATCTCTTTGCAAATGATTTTTTTTTCCACACAAAAAACAAGTTTTTAACGTACCATTAACCGGTGATTTACTCCGCATTGAATTTTTATTCCTGGAAGGACTATCTTTCCTGGATTTATGGAAATACTCGCTTTCCTTATGAACAACATTTAAATTCGGATTTACTTTTTTAAAAGCCACAACATGTTCCCACGTCGCCGCTAGATTAATGCAATCCGTAAAAAAAGTATTGATTGCCTCTACGAATAGCTTGTGTTTCAATTTTTCATTAAAAATCCCAATAACGAATATGTCCTTTAAACATGGTTCCAATCTCAGCTCAAAATTACAAGATAAACTTAACCCTCTCAATCTAGCCGCGTAATCTTTAACGGATTCGCTAGGAAACTGTTTACATTTATAAAATAATTCACGAGACTCAAATATATTTTTAACTGGTTTGCAATGTGAATCAAATAATTTACATAAATCTTCAAAAGAACAAACAGAAACCTTTTTTGGAAAACATAAATCACATAATAGAGAGAAAGTTTCTTCCGTGAGGCAACTCAGCAAAAATGCTCTTTTGCGTTCTGGTGACAACAACTTATCATCATTTAAAATGAGGGCCTGATCCAATCGTTCCCTGAACAATGACCAGTCTCCCGTTCTGTAACAGAACGTCCCCAAATTCTTACAAATCGCCTCCATTGGGAGAAGAACTGAAACAAGTTGAATAAAATATACGTATCTCAGCCCTTCCAGAGGTTATGCTCCGAGCCCCTGCCCTGAGCCTGTGAATCACCAACGTCTCAGCACCCTTTACTGGCTCCGTCTCCCTTCAGCTGCGGACACGATCACCTTCCAAGGTCTTCCTTCCCGCTGTAGCGACAGAACCCCGGTCCCGGATTCCGGCCAATTCACCCTTGATGCCGATCTTGATCCTGGATCTTCTGCGTACCCCGTGTAACGGTGTACTCTTGACAAAATGTTGCAATGTCGGCTCCCACACACGTGTAAAATTGCGTTTTTACCGCGCAATTTGCCCGGCCCGATCTGCGTGCTCGCCTCGGCTGCGTGTGAATTCTCCAATTTGATAGCCTTTTATTTTTCTTCTTCTTCCTTCAAAATTTAGCGATCCAACGCCCAAAAGCGCCAGACTATACTGTGATCACCAAAAATTCGAATAATCTTCTTGAATCATCTGATTCTCCGTAAACTTTTAATAATTTACGAACTACCGTGCTGCGCCACTGTAGTTCGTATTATTAAATATGTAGTTCGTATTATACAAGCATTGTTATTATTGAGTATGTAGAGTTAACATACGTTACACTACATCTGTCCAGCGTCAATTCTCGTAACGGCTACACTGACTCACCAATAAACACATGTGACCTTCAACACCTTCTTTCATTTCGTGCCTCACCATAGATCCCCAAAGTGGTGACCCCGACGTGATCTGCAGCCCGACGTGATCTGCAACCCGACGTGATCTGCAGCCCGACGTGATCTGCAACCCGACGTGATCTGCAGCCCGACGTGATCTGCAGCCCGACGTGATCTGCAGCCCGACGTGATCTGCAGCCCGACGTGATCTGCAACCCGACGTGATCTGCAGCCCGACGTGATCTGCAGCCCGACGTGATCTGCAGCCCGACGTGATCTGCAGCCCGACGTGATCTGCAGCCCGACGTGATCTGCAGCCCGACGTGATCTGCAACCCGACGTGATCTGCAGCCCGACGTGATCTGCAGCCCGACGTGATCTGCAGCCCGACGTGATAGTGTTACCCCGACTCACCGGTAACCCCGTCTCAAAATGGGTGATCAGTAAAGGCAGCACGGAGCAGCATGCACCAGACCATCTCCGCACAAGCGCGGATAATAGTGCCACCATGGTTATCTGAGTGAATCTTCAACCTGTGTTGTGAACATGTGTTTTGCAAAATTTTTTTTTTTTTATGAAGTGTCACAGTTTAAAAGACATTCGTCTCCGAGCTATTTCTTCTATCGCAGCCCTCAGCAAAGCTGCTGGGAAGGGGGTGTCTGTAGCGTCGATATTAATCCATTGAATAATTAATAATAAATCGCTCGATCTACTTAGGTACGTACTTGCTACTTAGGTACGTATTTGCAGCCGAAATCAAAACAAAGCAACCTACCTGTTTCAAGACCTACTTGCATACTCGCGACAATACTAACGCGCACTCAGTCCGGGATACTACGAGAACTCGCCAGAAGGTTCGAGTCTACGGCCTATGCATAATCGCCGCAATGTCGAAGGTTCCCGAAACACACAGTCTGTGCGAGTGCCTAGAATTTAGTTGCCAACCATCTACCTACTGCCGCCGTCGGCCGAGTAGTATAAATAAGCCCGACGCAGCGAGCCAGTCAGTTAGTCATAATTTTGCCGTCAGTCTACAAGGCTCAACGAGTGATCACCCGCGCTCTTCTTACTAGCGCGAGGGACACGTACCCGGCTTCGCCCGTACCATCATGGACTCTATCGGGACATCATCATAGCGCCTCGGCCACGTCCGCGGCCAGCGCTACTCGGATTACAAGCGCCCTGGTTCCAGCGTCTCTGACCAGCGCTTCTTCCACGCTACCATGACCACCACGAGGACACGCAGCATCCTCACTGGTCTACAACGTTCCCGTTCAACCGCCTACAAGGTCCGCCGCACCTTCGGCCGTCTCGTCAGCACTGGGGTGCCTGAAGACCTACGTTCTTCGCCAGTGCCTGACCTTCATCGAGTCCCAGTCACCAGCGCCCGGCGTCGACTCACTGACCCGCGCTTGACCTGCCAACACATCACCGCAGCGTCCGGAGTATTCAACATTTGTCCTACATCATCTCCTCGTCACGGCAACTGACTCACCAATAAACACATGTGACCTTCACAACTTTCTTTCTTTTCGTGATCCCCAAAGTGGTGACCCCGACGTGATCTGCAGCCCGACGTGATCTGCAACCCGACGTGATCTGCAGCCCGACGTGATCTGCAGCCCGACGTGATCTGCAGCCCGACGTGATCTGCAGCCCGACGTGATCTGCAACCCGACGTGATCTGCAGCCCGACGTGATCTGCAGCCCGACGTGATCTGCAGCCCGACGTGATAGTGTTACCCCGACTCACCGGTAACCCCGTCTCAAAATGGGTGATCAGTAAAGGCAGCACGGAGCAGCATGCACCAGACCATCTCCGCACAAGCGCGGATAATAGTGCCACCATAGTTATCTGAGTGAATCTTCAACCTGTGTTGTGAACATGTGTTTTGCAAAATTTTTTTTTTTTTATGAAGTGTCACAGTTTAAAAGACATTCGTCTCCGAGCTATTTCTTCTATCGCAGCCCTCAGCAAAGCTGCTGGGAAGGGGGTGTCTGTAGCGTCGATATTAATCCATTGAATAATTAATAATAAATCGCTCGATCTACTTAGGTACGTACTTGCTACTTAGGTACGTATTTGCAGCCGAAATCAAAACAAAGCAACCTACCTGTTTCAAGACCTACTTGCATACTCGCGACAATACTAACGCGCACTCAGTCCGGGATACTACGAGAACTCGCCAGAAGGTTCAAGTCTACGGCCTATGCATAATCGCCGCAATGTCGAAGGTTCCCGAAACACACAGTCTGTGCGAGTGCCTAGAATTTAGTTGCCAACCATCTACCTACTGCCGCCGTCGGCCGAGTAGTATAAATAAGCCCAACGCAGCGAGCCAATCAGTTAGTCATAATTTTGCCACCAGTCTACGAGGTTCAACGAGTGATCACCCGCGTTCTTCTTACTAGCGCGAATGACACGTACCCGGCTTCGCCCCTATCATCATGGACTCTATCGGGACATCATCATAGCGCCTCGGCCACGTCCGCGGCCAGCGCTACTCGGATTACAAGCGCCCTGGTTCCAGCGTCTCTGACCAGCGCTTCTTCCACGCAACCATGACCACCACGAGGACACGCAGCATCCTCACTGGTCACGCCGTTCCCGTTCAACTGCCCACAAGGTCCGCCGCACCTTCGGCCGTCTCGTCAGCACTGGAGTGCCTGAAGACCTACGTTCTTCGCCAGTGCCTGACCTACATCGAGTCCCGGTCACCAGCGCCCGGCGTCGACTCACTGACCCGCGCTTGACCTGCCAACACATCACAGCAGCAACCGGAGTATTCTACATTTGTCCTACATCATCTCCTCGTCACGGCAACTGACTCACCAATAAACACATGTGACCTTCAACACCTTCTTTCATTTCGTGCCTCACCATTGATCCCCAAATGTGTTTAATCGTCGTTTGACCTGAAAAATTGTCGAATAACCTTATTTTTGTGTTTAAATACCGCAAAACATGAGAAAATGTCTAAAACATCGTAAAACGTCGTAAAACACATAAATTCATTGTATGTAAAACCTCATAGTCATAAAACCTCAAAAGTTGTAAAAGAACCTAAATTATGTGGATTATCGTGGTTTAACCTGAAAAATTTTCGAAAAACCTTATTTTTGTGTTTAAATACCGCAAAACATGTGAATTTATCTGAAACATCGTAAATCGTCGTAAAACGCAGAAATTTATTGGAAAACCATGCAAAATGAATAAAAACGTCATAAAACCTCAAAAGATGTAGGAAAACCGAAATTATGTGTTTAATCGTCGTTTGACCTAAAAAATTGTCGAAAAACCTTATTTTTGTGTTTAAATACCGCAAAACATGAGAAAATGTCTAAACATCGTAAAACGTCGTAAAAAACAGAAATTCATTGTATGTAAAACCTCATAGTCATAAAACCACAAAAGTTGTATGAAAACCGAAATTATGTGTTTATTCGTCGTTTTACCTGAAAAATTGTCGAAAAACCGTATTTTTTTGTTTGAATACCGCAAAACATGAGAAATTGTCTAAAACATCGTAAAACGTCTTAAAACACAGAAATTCATTGAAAAACAATGCTTAATGTGTAAAAACGTCATAAAACCTCAAAAATTGTAGAAGAACCAAATTTATGTGGATAATCGTCGTTAAACCTGAAAAATTGTCGAAAAACCTTATTTTTGTAATTAAATAACGCAAAACATGTAAAATGGTCTAAAACATCGTAAATCGTCGTAAAACACAGAAATTTATTGAAAAACCATACAAAATGTGTAAAAACGTCATCAAACATCAAAAGATGTATGAAAACCGAAATTATGTGTTTAATCGACCCTTTACCTGAAAAATATTCGAAAAACATTATTTTTGTGTTTTTAAATACCGCAAAACATGAAAAATTGTCTTAAACATCGTAAAACGTCGTAAAACACAGAAATTTATTGAAAAACCATGCAAAATGTGTTTAAATCGTCATTAAACCACAAAAGATGCAGAAAAACCGAAATTATGTGTGTTTGATCGTCTTTGTACGTGAAAAATTGTCGAAAAACCTTATTTTAGTGTTTAAATACCGAAAAAACATGAGAATTTTTTCTAAAACATCCAAAATCGTCGTAAAACCCAGAAATTTATTGAAAAACCACGCAGAATGTGTTAAAACGTCATAAAAACCTCAAAAGATGTAGGAAAACCGAAATTATGTATTTAACCGTCGTTGTACCTGAAAAATTGTCGAAAAACCTTTTTTTTGTGTTTAAATACCGCAAAACATGAAAAATTGTCTAAAACATCGTAATTCGACGTAGAACACAAAAATTTATTGAAAAAACCATGCAAAATGTGTAAAAACGTCATAAAACCACAAAAGATGTAGGAAAACCGAAATTATGTTTCTATTCGTCGTTTAACCTGAAAAATTGTCGAAAAACCGTATTTTTGTGTTTAAATACCGCAAAACATGAGAAAATGTCTAAAACATCGAAAAAGGTCGTAAAACACAGAAATTCATTGTAAATAAAACCTCATAGACATAAAACCTCAAAAGTTGTATGAAAACCGAAATTATGTGTTTTATTCGTCGTTTAACCTGAAAAATTGTCGAAAAAACCGTATTTTTGTGTTAAAATACCGCAAAACATGAGAAATTGTCTAAAACATCGTAAAACGTCTTAAAACACAGAAATTTTTCGAAAAAACATGCTTAATGTGTAAAAACGTCATAAAACCTCAAAAGTTATATAGGAAAACCGAAATTATGTGTATAATCGTCGTTTAACCTGAAAAATTGTCGAAAAACCTTATTTAAGTGGTTTAAATACCGCAAAAACATGAGAATTTTTCTAATACATCCAAAATCGTCGTAAAACCCAGAAATTTATTGAAAAAACCACGCAGAATGTGTTAAAACGTCATAAAACCTCAAAAGATGTAGGAAAACCGAAACTATGTGTTTTTATTGCCGTTGTACCTGAAAAATTGTCGAAAGACCTTATTTTTGTGTGTTTAAATACCGCAAAACATGAGAAAATGTCTAAAAACATCGAAAAACGTCGTTAAAACACAGAAATTCATTGTAAATAAAACCTCATAGACATAAAACCACAAAAGTTGTATGAAAACCGAAATTATGTGTTTATTCGTCGTTTAACCTGAAAAATTGTCGAAAAAGTTAATTTTTGTGTTAAAATAACGCAAAACATGAGAATTTGTCTAAAACATCGAAAATCGTCGTAAAACACAGAAATTTATTAAAAAACCATGCAGAATGTGTAAAAAACCTCATAAAACCTCAAAAGATGTAGGAAAACCGAAATTATGTGTTTAATCGCCCGTTGTTACCTGAAAAATTGTCGAAAAAACCTAATTTTTGTGTTTAAATACCGCAAAATATGAAAAGTTGTCTAAAACATCGTAAAACGTCTTAAAACACAGAAATTCATTGAAAAACCATGCTTAATGTGTAAAAACGTCATAAAACCTCAAAAGATGTAGGAAAACCGAAATAATGTGTTTTAATCGACCCTTTACCTGAAAAATATTCGAAAAACATTTATTTTTTGTGTTTAAATACCGCAAAACATGAAAAATTGTCTTAAACATCGTTAAAACGTCGTAAAACACAGAAATTTATTGAAAAACCATGCAAAATGTGTTAAATCGTCATTAAACCTCAAAAGATGCAGAAAAACCGAAATTATGTGTTTGATCGTCTTTGTACCTGAAAAATTGTCGAAAAACCTTATTTTTGTGTTTAAATACCGCAAAACATGTGAACTTGTCTAAAACATCGTGAATCGTCGTAAAACACAGGAAATCTATTGAAAAACCATGCAAAATGTGAGAAAACGTCATAAAACCTCAAAAGATGTAGGAAAACCGAAAAAAACGTGTTTGATCGTCGTTTGTACCTGAAAAATTGTCGAAAAACCTTATTTTTGTTTTTAAATACGGGCATAACATGAAAAAATTATCTTAAACATCGTAAAACGTCGTAAAACACAGAAATTTATTGAAAAAACCATGCAAAATGTGTAAAAACGTCATAAAACCTCAAAAGATGTAGGGAAAACCGAAATTATGTGTTTAATCGACGTTTGACCTGAAAAATTGTCGAAAAAACCTTATTTTTGTGTTTAAATACCGCAAAACATGAGAAAATGTCTAAAACATCGTAAAACGTCGTAAAACACACAGAAATTTATTGAAAAACTCATGCAAAATGTGAAAAAAACTTCATAAAACCTCAAAAGATGTAGGAAAACCGAAATTATGTTTTTAATCGACGTTTGACCTGAAAAATTGTCGAAAAACCTTATTTTTGTTTTTTAAATACCGCAAAACATGAGAAAATGTCATTAAACATCGTAAAACGTCGTAAAACACAGAAATTTATTGAAAAACCATGCAAAATGTGTAAAAAACGTCATAAAAACCTCAAAAGATGTAGGAAAACCGAAATTATGTGTTTAATCGTCGTTTGACCTGAAAAATTGTCGAAAAAACCTTATTTTTTGTGTTTAAATACCGCAAAACATGAGAAAATGTCTAAACATCGTAAAACGTCGTAAAAAACAGAAATTTATTGTATGTAAAACCTCATAGTCATAAAACCTCAAAAGTTGTATGAAAACCGAAATTATGTGTTTATTCGTCGTTTTACCTGAAAAATTGTCGTTAAATTTGTAATTATTTTTGTAATTAAATAACGCAAAACATGAAAAGTTGTCTAAAACATCGATAAAACGTCTCTAAAACACAGAAATTCATTGAAAAACCATGCTTAATGTGTAAAAAACGTCATAAAACCTCAAAAGATGTAGGAAAACCGAAATAATGTGTTTAATCGACCCTTTACCCTGAAAAATATTCGAAAAACATTATTTTTGTGTTTAAATACCGCAAAACATGAAAAATTGTCTTAAACATCGTAAAACGTCGTAAAACACAGAAATTTATTGAAAAACCATGCAAAATGTGTTAAATCGTCATTACACCACAAAAGATGCAGAAAAACCGAAATTATGTGTTTGATCGTCTTTGTACCTGAAAAAATTGTTCGAAAAACCTTATTTTTGTGTTTAAATACCGCAAAACATGTGAACTTGTCTAAAACATCGTGAATCGTCGTAAAACACAGAAATCTATTGAAAAACCATGCAAAATGTGTGAAAACGTCATAAAACCTCAAAAGATGTAGGAAAACCGAAAAAAACGTGTTTGATCGTCGTTGTCCCTGAAAAATTGTCGAAAAACCTTATTTTTGTTTTTAAATACGGCATAACATGAAAAATTGTCTTAAACATCGTAAAACGTCGTTAAAACACAGAAATTTATTGAAAAACCATGCAAAATGTGTAAAAACGTCATAAAACCTCAAAAGATGTAGGAAAAACCGAAATTATGTGTTTAATCGACGTTTGACCTGAAAAAATTATCGAAAAAACCTTATTTTTTGTGTTTTAAATACCGCAAAACATGAGAAAATGTCTTAAACATCGTAAAACGTCGTAAAACACAGAAATTTATTGAAAAACCATGCAAAATGTGAAAAAAACGTCATAAAACCTCAAAAGATGTAGGAATACCGAAATTATGTGTTTAATCGTCGTTTGACCTGAAAAAATTGTCAAAAAACCTTATTTTTGTGTTTAAAATACCGCAAAACATGAGAAAATGTCTAAAACATCGTAAAACGTCGTAAAAACACAGAAATTCATTGTATGTATAACCTCATAGTCAGAAAACCTCAAAAGTTGTAAAAGAACCTAAATTATGTGGATTATCGTGGTTTTAACCTGAAAAATTTTCGAAAAACCTTATTTTTGTGTTTAAATACCGCAAAAACATGTGAATTTATCTAAAACATCGTAAATCGTCGTAAAAACGCAGAAAATTTATTGGAAAACCATGCAAAATGTGTAAAAACGTCATAAAACCTCAAAAGATGTAGGAAAACCGAAATTATGTGTTTAATCGTCGTTTGACCTGAAAGAATTGTCGAAAAACCTTATTTTTGTGTTTAAATACCGCAAAACATGAGAAAAATGTCTAAACATCGTAAAACGTCGTAAAAACAGAAATTTATTGTATGTAAAACCTCATAGTCATAAAACCTCAAAAGTTGTATGAAAACTGAAATTATGTGTTTATATCGTCGTTTTTACCTGAAAAAATTGTCGTTAAATTTGTAATTATTTTTGTAATAAAATAACGCAAAACATGAAAAGT
>JAIUSX010000541.1:0-67888 GCA_026573805.1 Hesperophylax magnus
GTTTTCTCAGGCCCTATGATGCCGAATGGACTGAAATTTTGCACACTTACTAAAGAATATGGTCGGGTGAAGAATCAATAAAAACATCTCAGTAAAGTAGCATTTTGAAAAAAAATAAGTTCTACGGGATCGCATTTTGAGACATGGGTTCGAACTTTATAAGGCGTATTCTCAAGGCCTATGATGCCGAAAGGACTGAAATTTTGCACATTTACTAAAGAGTATGGTCTGGTGTAGAATCAATAAAAACATGTCAGTAAATTAGCATTTTGAAAAAAAATCAGTTCTACGGGATCGCATTTTACGACTTGGGTTCGAAATTAATAAGGCGTTTTCTCAGGCCCTGTGAGGCCGACTGGACTGAAATTTTGCACACTTACTGAAGAGTATGGTTTGGTGTAGAATCAATAAAAACATCTCGGTAAAGTAGCAAATTGAAAAAAAAATCAGTTCTACCTGATCGCATTTTAAGACTTGGGTTTGAACTATATAAGGCGTTTTTTCAGGCCCTATGATGCCGAAAGGAGTGGAATTTCGGACACGTATTATCTTTGATGGTCTGAAGTAAAATCATCAAAAATATTTTACAAAACTAGAATTTTGAAAAAAAATCAGTTCTACGGGATCGCATTTTAAGACTTGGGTTCAAACTTTATAAGGCGTTTTCTTAGACCCTATGATGCCGAAAGGACTGAAATTTTGCACACTTACTATGGATTATGGTCTGGTGTAGAATCAAAAAAAATATCTCAGTAAAGGAGCATTTTGACAAAAATAAATTCTACGGGATCGAATTTTGAGACTTGGGTTCGATTTTTATAAGGCGTTTTCTCAGGCCCTATGATGTAGAAATGACTGAAATTTTGCAAACTTACTCAAGAATATGTTCTGGTGTAGAATCAATAAAAACATCTCAGCAAAGTTGAATTTTGAAAAAAAATCAGTTCTACCGGATCGCATTTTAAGACTTGGGTTCGAACTTTATAAGGCGTTTTCTCAGGCCCTATGATGCCGAAAGTAGGGATATTTGGGACACGTATTATCTTTGATGGTCTGAAGTAGAATCACCAAAAATATTTTACAAAAGTAGCATTTTGAAAAAAAATCAGTTCTACGGGATCGCATTTTAAGACTTGGGTTCGAAATAAATCAGGCGTTTTCTCAGGCCTTGTGAGGCCGAATGTACTGAAATTTTGCACACTTACTGAAGAGTATGGTTTGGTGTAGGATAAATAAAAACATCTCGGTAAAGTAGCAATTTGAAAAAAAAATCAGTTCCACCGGATCGCATTTTAAGACTTGGTTTCGAAATAAATAAGGCGTTTACTCAGGCCCTATGAGGCCGATTGGACTGAAATTTTGCACACTTACTAAAGAATATGGTCTGGTGAAGAATCAATAAAAACATGTCAGTAAAGTAGCATTTTGAAAAAAAATCAGTTCAACGGGATCGCATTTTAAGACTTGGGTTCGAACTTTATACGGCGTTTTCTCAGGCCCTATGATGCCGAAAGGAGTGAAATTTCGGACACTTACTAAAGAATATGGTCAAGTGAAGAATCAATAAAAACATCTCGGTATAGTAGCATTTTGAAAAAAAATCAGTTCTACCGGATCGCATTTTAAGACTTGGGTTCGAACTTTATAAGGCGTTTTCTCAGGCCCTATGATGCCGAAAGGAGTGAAATTTGGGACACGTATTATCTTTGATGGTCTGAAGTAGAATCACCAAAAATATTTTACAAAAGTAGCATTTTGAAAAAAATCAGTTCTACGGGATCGCATTTTAAGACTTGGGTTCGAAATTAATAAGGCGTTTTCTCAGGCCCTGTGAGGCCGAATGGACTGAAATTTTGCACACTTACTGAAGAGTATGGTTTGGTGTAGAATAAATAAAAACATCTCGGTAAAGTAGCATTTTGAAAAGAAATCAGTTCTACGGGATCGCATTTTATGACTTGGGTTCGAACTTTATACGGCGTTTTCTCAGGCCCTATGATGCCGAAAGGAGTGAAATTTCGGACACTTACTAAAGAATATGGTCAAGTGAAGAATCAATAAAAACATCTCGGTATAGTAGCATTTTGAAAAAAAATCAGTTCTACGGGATCGCATTTTAAGACTTGGGTTCGAACTTTATAAAGCGTTTTCTCAGGCCCTATGATGCCGAAAAGAGTGAAATTTGGGACACGTATTATCTTTGATGGTCTGAAGTAGAATTACCAAAAATATTTTACAAAAATTGCATTTTGAAAAAAAATCAGTTCTACCGGATCGCATTTTAAGACTTGGGTTCGAAATAAATAAGGCGTTTTCTCAGGCCCTATGAGGCCGATTGGACTGAAATTTTGAACACATACTGAAGAATATGGTCAAGTGAAGAATCAATAAAAACATCTCGGTAAAGTAGCAATTTGAAAAAAAAAATCAGATCTACGGGATCGCATTTTGAGACTTGGGTTCGAACTTTATAAGGCGTATTCTCAAGGCCTATGATGCCGAAAGGACTGAAATTTTGCACACTTACTGAAGAGTATGGTTTGGTGTAGAATCAATAAAAACATCTCGGTAAAGTAGCAATTTGAAAAAAAAACAGTTCTACCGGATCGCATTTTAAGACTTGGGTTCGAAATTAAAAAGGCGTTTTCTCAGGCCCTGTGAGGCCGAATGGACTGAAATTTTGCACACTTACTGAAGAGTATGGTTTGGTGTAGAATCAATAAAAACATCTCGGTAAAGAAGCAATTTGAAAAAAAAACCAGTTCTACCTGATCGCATTTTAAGACTTGGGTTCGAAAATTATAAGGCGTTTTCTCAGGCCCAATGATGCCGAAAGGACTGAAATTTCGGACACGTACTATCTTTGATGGTCTGAAGTATTATTTCCAAAAATATTTTACAAAAGTAGCATTTTGAAAAAAAATCAGTTCTACCGGATCTCATTTTAAGACTTGGGTTCGAAATAAATAAGGCGTTTTCTCAGGCCCTATGAGGCCGATTGGACTGAAATTTTGGACACTTACTAAAGAATACGGTCAAGTGAAGAATCAATAAAAACATCTCGGTATAGTAGCATTTTGAAAAAAAATCAGTTCTACGGGATCGCATTTTAAGACTTGGGTTCGAACTTTATAAGGCGTTTTCTCAGGCCCTATGATGCCGAAAGTAGGGAAATTTGGGACACGTATTATCTTTGATGGTCTGAAGTAGAATCACAAAAATATTTTACAAAAGTAGCATTTTGAAAAAAATCAGTTCTACGGGATCGCATTTTAAGACTTGGGTTCGAAATTAATAAGGCGTTTTCTCAGGCCTTGTGAGGCCGAATGTACTGAAATTTTGCACACTTACTGAAGAATATGGTTTGGTGTAGAATAAATAAAAACATCTCGGTAAAGTAGCAATTTGCAAAAAAAATCCGTTCCACCGGATCGCATTTTAAGACTTGGTTTCGAAATAAATAAGGCGTTTACTCAGGCCCTATGAGGCCGATTGGACTGAAATTTTGCACACTTACTAAAGAATATGGTCTGGTGAAGAATCAATAAAAACATGTCAGTAAAGTAGCATTTTGAAAAAAAATCAGTTCAACGGGATCGCATTTTAAGACTTGGGTTCGAACTTTATACGGCGTTTTCTCAGGCCCTATGATGCCGAAAGGAGTGAAATTTCGGACACTTACTAAAGAATATGGTCAAGTGAAGAATCAATAAAAACATCTCGGTATAGTAGCATTTTGAAAAAAAATCAGTTCTACGGGATCGCATTTTAAGACTTGGGTTCGAACTTTATAAGGCGTTTTCTCAGGCCCTATGATGCCGAAAGGAGTGAAATTTGGGACACGTATTATCTTTGATGGTCTGAAGTAGAATCACCAAAAATATTTTACAAAAGTAGCATTTTGAATAAAATCAGTTCTACGGGATCGCATTTTAAGACTTGGGTTCGAAATTAATAAGGCGTTTTCTCAGGCCCTGTGAGGCCGAATGGTCTGACATTTTGCACACTTACTGAAGAGTATGGTTTGGTGTAGAATAAATAAAAACATCTCGGTAAAGTAGCATTTTGAAAAAAAATCAGTTCTACGGGATCGCATTTTAAGACTTGGGTTCGAACTTTATACGGCGTTTTCTCAGGCCATATGATGCCGAAAGGAGTGAAATTTCGGACACTTACTAAAGAATATGGTCAAGTGAAGAATCAATAAAAACATCTCGGTATAGTAGCATTTTGAAAAAAAATCAGTTCTACGGGATCGCATTTTAAGACTTGGGTTCGAACTTTATAAAGCGTTTTCTCAGGCCCTATGATGCCGAAAGGAGTGAAATTTGGGACACGTATTATCTTTGATGGTCTGAAGTAGAATCACCAAAAATATTTTACAAAAGTAGCATTTTGAAAAAAATCAGTTCTACGGGATCGCATTTTAAGACTTGGGTTCGAAATTAATTAGGCGTTTTCTCAGGCCCTGAGAGGCCGAATGGACTGAAATTTTGCACACTTACTAAAGAATATGGTCTGGTGAAGAATCAATAAAAACATGTCAGTAAAGTAGCATTTTGAAAAAAAAATCAGTTCTACGGGATCGCATTTTAAGACTTGGTTTCGAACTTTATAAGGCGTTTTCTCAAGCCCTATGATGCCGAAAGGACTGAAATTTTGCAAACTTACCAAGGTTTATGTTCTGGTGTAGAATCATTAAAGACATTTCAGTAAAATAGAATATTGCACATTTTCTAAAGAGTATTGTCTGGTGTAGAATCAATAAAAACATGTCAGTAAAGTAGCATTTTGAAAAAAAATCAGTTCTACGGGATCGCATTTTAAGACTTGGGTTCGAATTTTATAAGGCGTTTTCTCATACCCTATGATGCCGAAAGGAGTGAAATTTCGGACACGTACTATCTTTGATGGTCTGAAGTAGAATCACCAAAAATATTTTACAAAAGTAGCATTTTGAAAAAAATCAGTTCTACGGGATCGCATTTTAAGACTTGGGTTCGAAATTAATAAGGCGTTTTCTCAGGCCCTGTGAGGCCGAATGGACTGAAATTTTGCACACTTACTGAAGAGTATGGTTTGGTGTAGGATAAATAAAAACATCTCGGTAAAGTAGCATTTTGAAAAAAAATCAGTTCTACGGGATCGCATTTTAAGACTTGGGTTCGAACTTTATACGGCGTTTTCTCAGGCCCTATGATGCCGAAAGGAGTGAAATTTCGGACACTTACTAAAGAATATGGTCAAGTGAAGAATCAATAAAAACATCTCGGTATAGTAGCATTTTGAAAAAAAATCAGTTCTACGGGATCGCATTTTAAGACTTGGGTTCGAACTTTATAAAGCGTTTTCTCAGGCCCTATGATGCCGAAAGGAGTGAAATTTGGGACACGTATTATCTTTGATGGTCTGAAGTAGAATCACCAAAAATATTTTACAAAAGTAGCATTTTGAAAAAAATCAGTTCTACGGGATCGCATTTTAAGACTTGGGTTCGAAATTAATAAGGCGTTTTCTCAGGCCCTGTGAGGCCGAATGGATTGAAATTTTGCACACTTACTGAAGAGTATGGTTTGGTGTAGAATAAATAAAAACATCTCGGTAAAGTAGCAATTTGAAAAAAAAATCAGTTCCACCGGATCGCATTTTAAGACTTTTGTTTCGAAATAAATAAGGCGTTTACTCAGGCCCTATGAGGCCGATTGGACTGAAATTTTGCACACTTACTAAAGAATATGGTCTGGTGAGGAATCAATAAAAACATGTCAGTAAAGTAGCATTTTGAAAAAAAATCTGTTCTACGGGATCGCATTATAAGACTTGGGTTCGAACTTAATACGGCGTTTTCTCAGGCCCTATGATGCCGAAAGGAGTGAAATTTCGGACACGTACTATCTTTGATGGTCTGAAGTAGAATCACCAAAAATATTTTACAAAAGTAGCATTTTGAAAAAAAATCAGTTCTACGGGATCGCATTTTAAGACTTGGGTTCGAAATTAAAAAGGCGTTTTCTCAGGCCCTGTGAGGCCGAATGGACTGAAATTTTGCACACTTACTGAAGAGTATGGTTTGGTTTAGAATCAATAAAAACATCTCGGTAAAGAAGCAATTTGAAAAAAAAACAGTTCTACCGGATCGCATTTTAAGACTTGGGTTCGAACTTTATAAGGCGTTTTCTCAGGCCCTAAGATGCCGAAAGGAGTGAAATTTCTGACACGTACTATCTTTGATGGTCTGAAGTAGAATTACCAAAAATATTTTACAAAAGTAGCATTTTGAAAAAAAATCAGTTCTACCGGATCGCATTTTAAGACTTGGGTTCGAAATAAATAAGGCGTTTTCTCAAGCCCTATGAGGCCGAAAGGACTGAAATTTTGCACATTTACTAAAGAGTATGGTCTGGTGTAGAATCAATAAAAACATGTCAGTAAAGTAGCATAGTGAAAAAAAACCAGTTCTACGGGATCGCATTTTAAGACTTGGGTTCGAACTTTATAAGGCGTTTTCTCAGGCCCTATGATGCCGAAAGGAGTGAAATTTCGGACACGTATTATCTTTGATGGTCTGAAGTAGAATCACCAAAAATATTTTAGAAAAGTAGCATTTTGAAAAAAATCAGTTCTACGGGATCGCATTTCAAGACTTGGGTTCGAAATTAATAAGGCGTTTTCTCAGGCCCTGTGAGGCCAAATGGATTGAAATTTTGCACACTTACTGAAGAGTATGGTTTGGTGTAGAATCCATAAAAACATCTCGGTAAAGTAGCAATTTGAAAAAAAACCAGTTCAACCGGATCGCATTTTAAGACTTGGGTTCGAACTTTATAAGGCGTTTTCTCAGGCCCTATGATGCCGAAAGGAGTGAAATTTCGGACACTTACTAAAGAATATGGTCAAGTGAAGAATCAATAAAAACATCTCGGTATAGTAGCATTTTGAAAAAAAATCAGTTCTACGGGATCGCATTTTAAGACTTGGGTTCGAACTTTATAAAGCGTTTTCTCAGGCCTTATGATGCCGAAAGGAGTGAAATTTGGGACACGTATTATCTTTGATGGTCTGAAGTAGAATCACCAAAAATATTTTACAATAGTAGCATTTTGAAAAAAATCAGTTCTACGGGATCGCATTTTAAGACTTGGGTTCGAAATTAATAAGGCGTTTTCTCAGGCCCTGTGAGGCCGAATGGATTGAAATTTTGCACACTTACTGAAGAGTATGGTTTGGTGTAGAATAAATAAAAACATATCGGTAAAGTAGCAATTTGAAAAAAAAATCAGTTCCACCGGATCGCATTTTAAGACTTGGTTTCGAAATAAATAAGGCGTTTACTCAGGCCTTATGAGGCCGATTGGACTGAAATTTTGCACACTTACTAAAGAATATGGTCTGGTGAGGAATCAATAAAAACATGTCAGTTAAGTAGCATTTTGAAAAAAAATCTGTTCTACGGGATCGCATTTTAAGACTTGGGTTCGAACTTTATACGGCGTTTTCTCAGGCCCTATGATGCCGAAAGGAGTGAAATTTCGGACACGTACCATCTTTGATGGTCTGAAGTAGAATCACCAAAAATATTTTACAAAAGTAGCATTTTGAAAAAAAATCAGTTCTACGGGATCGCATTTTAAGACTTGGGTTCGAAATTAAAAAGGCGTTTTCTCAGGCCCTGTGAGGCCGAATGGACTGAAATTTTGCACACTTACTGAAGAGTATGGTTTGGTGTAGAATCAATAAAAACATCTCGGTAAAGAAGAAATTTGAAAAAAAAACAATTCTACCGGATCGCATTTTAAGACTTGGGTTCGAACTTTATAAGGCGTTTTCTCAGGCCCTAAGATGCCGAAAGGAGTGAAATTTCTGACACGTACTATCTTTGATGGTCTGAAGTAGAATTACCAAAAATATTTTACAAAAGTAGCATTTTGAAAAAAAATCAGTTCTACCGGATCGCATTTTAAGACTTGGGTTCGAAATAAATAAGGCGTTTTCTCAAGCCCTATGAGACCGATTGGACTGAAATTTTGGTCACTTACTAAAGAATATGGTCAAGTGAAGCATCAATAAAAACATCTCGGTAAAGTAGCAATTTGAAAAAAAATTCAGTTTTACGGGATCGCATTTTGAGACTTGGGTTCGAACTTTATAAGGCGTATTCTCAAGGCCTATGATGCCGAAAGGACTGAAATTTTGCACATTTACTAAAGAGTATGGTCTGGTGTAGAATCAATAAAAACATGTCAGTAAAGTAGCATAGTGAAAAAAAATCAGTTCTACGGGATCGCATTTTAAGACTTTGGTTCGAACTTTATAAGGCGTTTTCTCAGGCCCTATGATGCCGAAAGGAGTGAAATTTCGGACACGTATTATCTTTGATGGTCTGAAGTAGAATCACCAAAAATATTTTAGAAAAGTAGCATTTTGAAAAAAATCAGTTCTACGGGATCGCATTTCAAGACTTGGGTTCGAAATTAATAAGGCGTTTTCTCAGGCCCTGTGAGGCCAAATGGATTGAAATTTTGCACACTTACTGAAGAGTATGGTTTGGTGTAGAATCAATAAAAACATCTCGGTAAAGTAGCAATTTGAAAAAAAACCAGTTCAACCGGATCGCATTTTAAGACTTGGGTTCGAACTTTATAAGGCGTTTTCTCAGGCCCTATGATGCCGAAAGGAGTGAAATTTCGGACACTTACTAAAGAATATGGTCAAGTGAAGAATCAATAAAAACATCTCGGTATAGTAGCATTTTGAAAAAAAATCAGTTCTACGGGATCGCATTTTAAGACTTGGGTTCGAACTTTATAAAGCGTTTTCTCAGGCCTTATGATGCCGAAAGGAGTGAAATTTGGGACACGTATTATCTTTGATGGTCTGAAGTAGAATCACCAAAAATATTTTACAAAAGTTGCATTTTGAATAAAATCAGTTCTACGGGATCGCATTTTAAGACTTGGGTTCGAAATTAATAAGGCGTTTTCTCAGGCCCTGTGAGGCCGAATGGTCTGACATTTTGCACACTTACTGAAGAGTATGGTTTGGTGTAGAATAAATAAAAACATCTCGGTAAAGTAGCATTTTGAAAAAAAATCAGTTCTACGGGATCGCATTTTAAGACTTGGGTTCGAACTTTATACGGCGTTTTCTCAGGCCATATGATGCCGAAAGGTGTGAAATTTCGGAGACTTACTAAAGAATATGGTCAAGTGAAGAATCAATAAAAACATCTCGGTATAGTAGCATTTTGAAAAAAAATCAGTTCTACGGGATCGCATTTTAAGACTTGGGTTCGAACTTTATAAAGCGTTTTCTCAGGCCCTATGATGCCGAAAGGAGTGAAATTTGGGACACGTATTATCTTTGATGGTCTGAAGTAGAATCACCAAAAATATTTTACAAAAGTAGCATTTTGAAAAAAATCAGTTCTACGGGATCGCATTTTAAGACTTGGGTTCGAAATTAATTAGGCGTTTTCTCAGGCCCTGAGAGGCCGAATGGACTGAAATTTTTCACACTTACTAAAGAATATGGTCTGGTGAAGAATCAATAAAAACACGTCAGTAAAGTAGCATTTTGAAAAAAAAATCAGTTCTACGGGATCGCATTTTAAGACTTGGTTTCGAACTTTATAAGGCGTTTTCTCAAGCCCTATGATGCCGAAAGGACTGAAATTTTGCAAACTTACCAAGGTTTATGTTCTGGTGTAGAATCAGTAAAGACATTTCAGTAAAATAGAATATTGCACATTTTCTAAAGAGTATTGTCTGGTGTAGAATCAATAAAAACATGTCAGTAAAGTAGCATTTTGAAAAAAAATCAGTTCTACGGGATCGCATTTTAAGACTTGGGTTCGAATTTTATATGGCGTTTTCTCATACCCTATGATGCCGAAAGGAGTGAAATTTCGGACACGTACTATCTTTGATGGTCTGAAGTAGAATCACCAAAAATATTTTACAAAAGTAGCATTTTGAAAAAAATCAGTTCTACGGGATCGCATTTTAAGACTTGGGTTCGAAATTAATAAGGCGTTTTCTCAGGCCCTGTGAGGCCGAATGGATTGAAATTTTGCACACTTACTAAAGAATATGGTCTGGTGAGGAATCAATAAAAACATGTCAGTAAAGTAGCATTTTGAAAAAAAATCTGTTCTACGGGATCGCATTTTAAGACTTGGGTTCGAACTTAATACGGCGTTTTCTCAGGCCCTATGATGCCGAAAGGACTGAAATTTTGCAAACTTACCAAGGTTTATGTTCTGGTGTAGAATCAGTAAAGACATTTCAGTAAAATAGAATATTGCACATTTTCTAAAGAGTATTGTCTGGTGTAGAATCAATAAAAACATGTCAGTTAAGTAGCATTTTGAAAAAAAATCTGTTCTACGGGATCGCATTTTAAGACTTGGGTTCGAACTTTATACGGCGTTTTCTCAGGCCCTATGATGCCGAAAGGAGTGAAATTTCGGACACGTACCATCTTTGATGGTCTGAAGTAGAATCACCAAAAATATTTTACAAAAGTAGCATTTTGAAAAAAAATCAGTTCTACGGGATCGCATTTTAAGACTTGGGTTCGAAATTAAAAAGGCGTTTTCTCAGGCCCTGTGAGGCCGAATGGACTGAAATTTTGCACACTTACTGAAGAGTATGGTTTGGTGTAGAATCAATAAAAACATCTCGGTAAAGAAGAAATTTGAAAAAAAAACAATTCTACCGGATCGCATTTTAAGACTTGGGTTCGAACTTTATAAGGCGTTTTCTCAGGCCCTAAGATGCCGAAAGGAGTGAAATTTCTGACACGTACTATCTTTGATGGTCTGAAGTAGAATTACCAAAAATATTTTACAAAAGTAGCATTTTGAAAAAAAATCAGTTCTACCGGATCGCATTTTAAGACTTGGGTTCGAAATAAATAAGGCGTTTTCTCAAGCCCTATGAGACCGATTGGACTGAAATTTTGGTCACTTACTAAAGAATATGGTCAAGTGAAGCATCAATAAAAACATCTCGGTAAAGTAGCAATTTGAAAAAAAATTCAGTTTTACGGGATCGCATTTTGAGACTTGGGTTCGAACTTTATAAGGCGTATTCTCAAGGCCTATGATGCCGAAAGGACTGAAATTTTGCACATTTACTAAAGAGTATGGTCTGGTGTAGAATCAATAAAAACATGTCAGTAAAGTAGCATAGTGAAAAAAAATCAGTTCTACGGGATCGCATTTTAAGACTTTGGTTCGAACTTTATAAGGCGTTTTCTCAGGCCCTATGATGCCGAAAGGAGTGAAATTTCGGACACGTATTATCTTTGATGGTCTGAAGTAGAATCACCAAAAATATTTTAGAAAAGTAGCATTTTGAAAAAAATCAGTTCTACGGGATCGCATTTCAAGACTTGGGTTCGAAATTAATAAGGCGTTTTCTCAGGCCCTGTGAGGCCAAATGGATTGAAATTTTGCACACTTACTGAAGAGTATGGTTTGGTGTAGAATCAATAAAAACATCTCGGTAAAGTAGCAATTTGAAAAAAAACCAGTTCAACCGGATCGCATTTTAAGACTTGGGTTCGAACTTTATAAGGCGTTTTCTCAGGCCCTATGATGCCGAAAGGAGTGAAATTTCGGACACTTACTAAAGAATATGGTCAAGTGAAGAATCAATAAAAACATCTCGGTATAGTAGCATTTTGAAAAAAAATCAGTTCTACGGGATCGCATTTTAAGACTTGGGTTCGAACTTTATAAAGCGTTTTCTCAGGCCTTATGATGCCGAAAGGAGTGAAATTTGGGACACGTATTATCTTTGATGGTCTGAAGTAGAATCACCAAAAATATTTTACAAAAGTTGCATTTTGAATAAAATCAGTTCTACGGGATCGCATTTTAAGACTTGGGTTCGAAATTAATAAGGCGTTTTCTCAGGCCCTGTGAGGCCGAATGGTCTGACATTTTGCACACTTACTGAAGAGTATGGTTTGGTGTAGAATAAATAAAAACATCTCGGTAAAGTAGCATTTTGAAAAAAAATCAGTTCTACGGGATCGCATTTTAAGACTTGGGTTCGAACTTTATACGGCGTTTTCTCAGGCCATATGATGCCGAAAGGTGTGAAATTTCGGAGACTTACTAAAGAATATGGTCAAGTGAAGAATCAATAAAAACATCTCGGTATAGTAGCATTTTGAAAAAAAATCAGTTCTACGGGATCGCATTTTAAGACTTGGGTTCGAACTTTATAAAGCGTTTTCTCAGGCCCTATGATGCCGAAAGGAGTGAAATTTGGGACACGTATTATCTTTGATGGTCTGAAGTAGAATCACCAAAAATATTTTACAAAAGTAGCATTTTGAAAAAAATCAGTTCTACGGGATCGCATTTTAAGACTTGGGTTCGAAATTAATTAGGCGTTTTCTCAGGCCCTGAGAGGCCGAATGGACTGAAATTTTGCACACTTACTAAAGAATATGGTCTGGTGAAGAATCAATAAAAACACGTCAGTAAAGTAGCATTTTGAAAAAAAAATCAGTTCTACGGGATCGCATTTTAAGACTTGGTTTCGAACTTTATAAGGCGTTTTCTCAAGCCCTATGATGCCGAAAGGACTGAAATTTTGCAAACTTACCAAGGTTTATGTTCTGGTGTAGAATCAGTAAAGACATTTCAGTAAAATAGAATATTGCACATTTTCTAAAGAGTATTGTCTGGTGTAGAATCAATAAAAACATGTCAGTAAAGTAGCATTTTGAAAAAAAATCAGTTCTACGGGATCGCATTTTAAGACTTGGGTTCGAATTTTATATGGCGTTTTCTCATACCCTATGATGCCGAAAGGAGTGAAATTTCGGACACGTACTATCTTTGATGGTCTGAAGTAGAATCACCAAAAATATTTTACAAAAGTAGCATTTTGAAAAAAATCAGTTCTACGGGATCGCATTTTAAGACTTGGGTTCGAAATTAATAAGGCGTTTTCTCAGGCCCTGTGAGGCCGAATGGATTGAAATTTTGCACACTTACTAAAGAATATGGTCTGGTGAGGAATCAATAAAAACATGTCAGTAAAGTAGCATTTTGAAAAAAAATCTGTTCTACGGGATCGCATTTTAAGACTTGGGTTCGAACTTAATACGGCGTTTTCTCAGGCCCTATGATGCCGAAAGGAGTGAAATTTGGGACACGTATTATCTTTGATGGTCTGAAGTAGAATCACCAAAAATATTTTACAAAAGTAGCATTTTGAAAAAAATCAGTTCTACGGGATCGCATTTTAAGACTTGGGTTCGAAATTAATAAGGCGTTTTCTCAGGCCCTGTGAGGCCGAATGGATTGAAATTTTGCACACTTACTGAAGAGTATGGTTTGGTGTAGAATAAATAAAAACATCTCGGTAAAGTAGCAATTTGAAAAAAAAATCAGTTCCACCGGATCGCATTTTAAGACTTGGTTTCGAAATAAATAAGGCGTTTACTCAGGCCCTATGAGGCCGATTGGACTGAAATTTTGCACACTTACTAAAGAATATGGTCTGGTGAGGAATCAATAAAAACATGTCAGTAAAGTAGCATTTTGAAAAAAAATCTGTTCTACGGGATCGCATTTTAAGACTTGGGTTCGAACTTAATACGGCGTTTTCTCAGGCCCTATGATGCCGAAAGGAGTGAAATTTCGGACACGTACTATCTTTGATGGTCTGAAGTAGAATCACCAAAAATATTTTACAAAAGTAGCATTTTGAAAAAAAATCAGTTCTACGGGATCGCATTTTAAGACTTGGGTTCGAAATTAAAAAGGCGTTTTCTCAGGCCCTGTGAGGCCGAATGGACTGAAATTTTGCACACTTACTGAAGAGTATGGTTTGGTGTAGAATCAATAAAAACATCTCGGTAAAGAAGCAATTTGAAAAAAAAACAGTTCTACCGGATCGCATTTTAAGACTTGGGTTCGAACTTTATAAGGCGTTTTCTCAGGCCCTAAGATGCCGAAAGGAGTGAAATTTCTGACACGTACTATCTTTGATGGTCTGAAGTAGAATTACCAAAAATATTTTACAAAAGTAGCAATTTGAAAAAAAATCAGTTCTACCGGATCGCATTTTAAGACTTGGGTTCGAAATAAATAAGGCGTTTTCTCAAGCCCTATGAGGCCGATTGGACTGAAATTTTGGACACTTACTAAAGAATATGGTCAAGTGAAGCATCAATAAAAACATCTCGGTAAAGTAGCAATTTGAAAAAAAATTCAGTTTTACGGGATCGCATTTTGAGACTTGGGTTCGAACTTTATAAGGCGTATTCTCACGGCCTATGATGCCGAAAGGACTGAAATTTTGCACATTTACTAAAGAGTATGGTCTGGTGTAGAATCAATAAAAACATGTCAGTAAAGTAGCATAGTGAAAAAAAATCAGTTCTACGGGATCGCATTTTAAGACTTGGGTTCGAACTTTATAAGGCGTTTTCTCAGGCCCTATGATGCCGAAAGGAGTGAAATTTCGGACACGTATTATCTTTGATGGTCTGAAGTAGAATCACCAAAAATATTTTAGAAAAGTAGCATTTTGAAAAAAATCAGTTCTACGGGATCGCATTTCAAGACTTGGGTTCGAAATTAATAAGGCGTTTTCTCAGGCCCTGTGAGGCCAAATGGATTGAAATTTTGCACACTTACTGAAGAGTATGGTTTGGTGTAGAATCAATAAAAACATCTCGGTAAAGTAGCAATTTGAAAAAAAACCAGTTCAACCGGATCTCATTTTAAGACTTGGGTTCGAACTTTATAAGGCGTTTTCTCAGGCCCTATGATGCCGAAAGGAGTGAAATTTCGGACACTTACTAAAGAATATGGTCAAGTGAAGAATCAATAAAAACATCTCGGTATAGTAGCATTTTGAAAAAAAATCAGTTCTACGGGATCGCATTTTAAGACTTGGGTTCGAACTTTATAAAGCGTTTTCTCAGGCCTTATGATGCCGAAAGGAGTGAAATTTGGGACACGTATTATCTTTGATGGTCTGAAGTAGAATCACCAAAAATATTTTACAAAATTAGCATTTTGAAAAAAATCAGTTCTACGGGATCGCATTTTAAGACTTGGGTTCGAAATTAATAAGGCGTTTTCTCAGGCCCTGTGAGGCCGAATGGATTGAAATTTTGCACACTTACTGAAGAGTATGGTTTGGTGTAGAATAAATAAAAACATATCGGTAAAGTAGCAATTTGAAAAAAAAATCAGTTCCACCGGATCGCATTTTAAGACTTGGTTTCGAAATAAATAAGGCGTTTACTCAGGCCTTATGAGGCCGATTGGACTGAAATTTATCACACTTACTAAAGAATATGGTCTGGTGAGGAATCAATAAAAACATGTCAGTAAAGTAGCATTTTGAAAAAAAATCTGTTCTACTGGATCGCATTTTAAGACTTGGGTTCGAACTTTATACGGCGTTTTCTCAGGCCCTATGATGCCGAAAGGAGTGAAATTTCGGACACGTACCATCTTTGATGGTCTGAAGTAGAATCACCGAAAATATTTTACAAAAGTAGCATTTTGAAAAAAAATCAGTTCTACGGGATCGCATTTTAAGACTTGGGTTCGAAATTAAAAAGGCGTTTTCTCAAGCCCTGTGAGGCCGAATGGACTGAAATTTTGCACACTTACTGAAGAGTATGGTTTGGTGTAGAATCAATAAAAACATCTCGGTAAAGAAGCAATTTGAAAAAAAAACAGTTCTACCGGATCGCATTTTAAGACTTGGGTTCGAACTTTTTAAGGCGTTTTCTCAGGCCCTAAGATGCCGAAAGGAGTGAAATTTCTGACACGTACTATCTTTGATGGTCTGAAGTAGAATTACCAAAAATATTTTACAAAAGTAGCATTTTGAAAAAAAATCAGTTCTACCGGATCGCATTTTAAGACTTGGGTTCGAAATTAAAAAGGCGTTTTCTCAGGCCCTGTCAGGCCGAATGGACTGAAATTTTGCACACTTACTGAAGAGTATGGTTTGGTGTAGAATCAATAAAAACATCTCGGTAAATAAGCAATTTGAAAAAAAACCAGTTCTACCGTATCGCATTTTAAGACTTGGGTTCGAACTATATAATGCGTTTTCTCAGGCCCTATGATGCCGAGAGGACTGAAATTTCGGACACGTACTATCTTTGATGGTCTGAAGTAGAATTAACAAAAATATTTTACAAAAATCTCATTTTGAAACAAAATCAGTTCTACCGGATCGCATTTTAAGACTTGGGTTCGAAATAAATAAGGCGTTTTCTCAGGCCCTATGAGGCCGATTGGACTGAAATTTTGAACACTTACTAAAGAATATGGTCAAGTGAAGAATCAATAAAAACATCTCGGTATAGTAGCATTTTGAAAAAAAATCAGTTCTACGGGATCGCATTTTAAGACTTGGGTTCGAACTTTATAAAGCGTTTTCTCAGCCCCTAATATGCCGAAAGGAGTGAAATTTGGGACACGTATTATCTTTGATGGTCTGAAGTAGAATCACCAAAAATATTTTACAAAAGTAGCATTTTGAAAAAAATCAGTTCTACGGGATCGCATTTTAAGACTTGGGTTCGAAATTAATAAGGCGTTTTCTCAGGCCCTGTGAGGCCGAATGGACTGAAATTTTGCACACTTACTGAAGAGTATGGTTTGGTGTAGAATAAATAAAAACATCTCGGTAAAGTAGCAATTTGAAAAAAAAATCAGTTCCACCGGATCGCATTTTAAGACTTGGTTTCGAAATAAATAAGGCGTTTACTCAGGCCCTATGAGGCCGATTGGACTGAAATTTTGCACACTTACTAAAGAATATGGTCTGGTGAAGAATCAATAAAAACATGTCAGTAAAGTAGCATTTTGAAAAAAAATCAGTTCTACGGGATCGCATTTTAAGACTTGGGTTCGAAATTAAAAAGGCGTTTTCTAAGGCCCTGTCAGGCCGAATGAACTGAAATTTTTCACACTTACTGAAGAGTATGGTTTGGTGTAGAATCAATAAAAACATCTCGGTAAATAAGCAATTTGAAAAAAAAACCAGTTCTACCGGATCGCATTATAAGACTTGGGTTCGAAAATTATAAGGCGTTTTCTCAGGCCCAATGATGCCGAAAGGACTGAAATTTCGGACACGTACTATCTTTGATGGTCTGAAGTATAATTTCCAAAAATATTTTACAAAAGTAGCATTTTGAAAAAAAATCAGTCTACCGGATCTCATTTTAAGACTTGGGTTCGAAATAAATAAGGCGTTTTCTCAGGCCCTATGAGGCCGATTGGACTGAAATTTTGGACACTTACTAAAGAATATGGTCAAGTGAAGAATCAATAAAAACATCTCGGTATAGTAGCATTTTGAGACTTGGGTTCGAACTTTATAAGGCGTTTTCTCAGGCCCTATGATGCCGAAAGGAGTGAAATTTGGGACACGTATTATCTTTGATGGTCTGAAGTAGAATCACCAAAAATATTTTACAAAAGTAGCATTTTGAAAAAAATCAGTTCTACGGGATCGCATTTTAAGACTTGGGTTCGAACTTTATACGGCGTTTTCTCAGGCCCTATGATGCCGAAAGGAGTGAAATTTCGGACACTTACTAAAGAATATGGTCAAGTGAAGAATCAATAAAAACATCTCGGTATAGTAGAATTTTGAAAAAAAATCAGTTCTACGGGATCGCATTTTAAGACTTGGGTTCGAACTTTATAAAGCGTTTTCTCAGGCCTTATGATGCCGAAAGGAGTGAAATTTGGGACACGTATTATCTTTGATGGTCTGAAGTAGAATCACCAAAAATATTTTACAAAAGTAGCATTTTGAAAAAAATCAGTTCTACGGGATCGCATTTTAAGACTTAGGTTCGAAATTAATTAGGCGTTTTCTCAGGCCCTGTGATGCCGAATGGACTGAAATTTTGCACACTTACTGAAGAGTATGGTTTGGTGTAGAATAAATAAAAACATCTCGGTAAAGTAGCAATTTGAAAAAAAAATTAGTTCCACCGGATCGCATTTTAAGACTTGGTTTCGAAATAAATAAGGCGTTTACTCAGGCCCTATGAGGCCGATTGGACTGAAATTTTGCACACTTACTAAAGAATATGGTCTGGTGAAGAATCAATAAAAACATGTCAGTAAAGTAGCATTTTGAAAAAAAATCAGTTCTACGGGATCGCATTTTAAGACTTGGGTTCGAAATTAAAAAGGCGTTTTCTCAGGCCCTGTCAGGCCGAATGGACTGAAATTTTGCACACTTACTGAAGAGTATGGTTTGGTCTAGAATCAATAAAAACATCTCGGTAAATAAGCAATTTGAAAAAAAACCAGTTCTACCGTATCGCATTTTAAGACTTGGGTTCGAAATTAATAAGGCGTTTTCTCAGGCCCTCTAAGGCTGAATGGACTGAAATTTTGCACACTTACTGAAGGGTATGGTTTGGTGTAGAATCAATAAAAACATCTCGGTAAAGTAGCAATTTGAAAAAAAATCAGTTCTTCGGGATCGCTTTTTTA
Source organism: Hesperophylax magnus (assembly GCA_026573805.1). Taxonomy (NCBI): domain Eukaryota; kingdom Metazoa; phylum Arthropoda; class Insecta; order Trichoptera; family Limnephilidae; genus Hesperophylax; species Hesperophylax magnus. The sequence goes on from JAIUSX010000541.1 coordinate 18,518, forward strand.
GACTTGGGTTCGAATTTTATAATGCTTATTTTCAAGGCCTATGATGCCAAAAGGACTGAAATTTTTCACACTTACTGAAGAGTATGGTTTGGTGTAGAATCAATAAAAACATCTCAGTAAAGTAGCATTTTGAAAAACAATCAGTTCTACGGGATCGCATTTTAAGACTTGGGTTCGAACTTTATAAGGCGTTTTCTCAGGCCCTATGATGCCGAAAAGAGTGAAATTTCGGACACGTACTATCTTTGATGGTCTGAAGTAGAATCACCAAAAATATTTTACAAAAGTAGCATTTTGAAAAAAAATCAGTTCTACCGGATCGCATTTGAAGACTTCGGTTCGAAATTAATAAGGCGTTTTCTCAGGCCCTATGATGCCGAATGGACTGAAACTTTGCACACCTACTTAAGAATATAGTCTGGTGAAGAATCAATAAAAACGTCTCAGTAAAGTAGCATTTTGCAAAAAAAATCAGTTCTACCGGATCGCATTTTAAGATTTGGGTTCGAAATTAATAAGGTGTTTTCTCAGGCCCTATGATGCCGAATGGACTGAAACTTTGCACACTTACTAAAGAATATGGTTTGGTGAAGAATCAATAAAAACACCTCAGTAAAGTAGCATTTTGAAAAAAAATCAGTTCTACGGGACCGCATTTTAAGACTTGGGTTCGAAATTACTATGGCGTTTTCTCAGGCCCTATGAGACCGAATGGACTGAAATTTTGCACACTTACTAAAGAATATGGTCTGGTGAAGAATCAATAAAAACGTCTCAGTAAAGTAGCATTTTGCAAAAAAAAATCAGTTCTACGGGATCGCATTTTAAGACTTGGGTTCGAACTTTATAAGGCGTTTTCTCAGGCCCTATGAAGCCGAAAGGAGTGAAATTTCGGACACGTACTATCTTTGATGGTCTGAAGTAGAATCACCAAAAATATTTTACAAAAGTAGCATTTTGAAAAAAAATCAGTTCTACCGGATCGCATTTTAAGACTTCGGTTCGAAATTAATACGGCGTTTTCTCAGGCCCTATGATGCCGAATGGACTGAAACTTTGCACACCTATTAAAGAATATAGTCTGGTGAAGAATCAATAAAAACGTCTCAGTAAAGTAGCATTTTGCAAAAAAAATCAGTTCTACCGGATCGCATTTTAAGATTTGGGTTCGAAATTAATAAGGTGTTTTCTCAGGCCCTATGATGCCGAATGGACTGAAACTTTGCACATTACTAAAGAATATGGTCTGGTGAAGAATCAATAAAAACACCTCAGTAAAGTAGCATTTTGAAAAAAAATCAGTTCTACGGGATCGCATTTTAAGACTTGGGTTCGAAATTAATATGGCGTTTTCTCAGGCCCTATGAGACCGAATGGACTGAAATTTTGCACACTTACTAAAGAATATGGTCTGGTGAAGAATCAATAAAAACCTCTCAGGAAAGTAGCATTTTGCAAAAAAAAATCAGTTCTACGGGATCGCATTTTAAGACTTGGGTTCGAACTTTATAAGGCGTTTTCTCAGGCCCTATGAAGCCGAAAGGAGTGAAATTTCGGACACGTACTATCTTTGATGGTCTGAAGTAGAATCACCAAAAATATTTTACAAAAGTAGCATTTTGAAAAAAAATCAGTTCTACCGGATCGCATTTTACGACTTGGGTTCGAAATTAATAAGGCGTTTTCCCCTGTGAGGCTGAATGGACTGAAATTTTGCACACTTACTGAAGGGTATGGTTTGGTGTAGAATCAATAAAAACATCTCGGTAAAGTAGCAATTTGAAAAAAAACCAGTTCTACGGGATCGCATTTTAAGACTTGGGTTCGAAATTAATATGGCGTTTTCTCAGGCCCTATGAGACCGAATGGACAGAAATTTCGCACACTTACTAAAGAATATGGTCTGGTGAAGAATCAATAAAAACGTCTCAGTAAAGTAGCATTTTGCAAAAAAAAACAGTTCTACGGGATCGCATTTTAAGACTTGGGTTCGAATTTATAAGGCGTTTTCTCAGGCCCTATGATGCCGAAAGGAGTGAAATTTCAGACACGTACTATCTTTGATGGTCTGAAGTAGAATCACCAAAAATATTTTACAAAAGTAGCATTTTGAAAAAAAATCAGTTCTACCGGATCGCATTTTAAGACTTGGGTTCGAAATTAATAAGGCGTTTTCTCAGGCCCTCTGAGGCCGAATGGACTGAAATTTTGCACACTTACTAAAGAATATGGTCTGGTGAAGAATCATTAAAAACTTCTCAGTAAAGTAGCATTTTGCAAAAAAAATTAGTTCTACGGGATCGCATTTTAAGACTTGGGTTCGAAATAAATAAGGCGTTTTCTCAGGCCCTATGAGGCCGATTTGACTGAAATTTTGCACACTTACTAAAGAATATGGTCTGGTGTAGAATCAATAAAAACATCTCGGTAAAGTAGCAATTTGAAAAAAAATCATTTCTTCGGGATCGCATTTTTAGACTTGGGTTCGAATTTTATAATGCGTATTCTCAAGGCCTATGATGCCAAAAGGACTGAAATTTTTCACACTTACTGAAGAGTATGGTTTGGTGTAGAATAAATAAAAACATCTCAGTAAAGTAGCATTTTGAAAAACAATCAGTTCTACGGGATCGCATTTTAAAACTTGGGTTCGAACTTTATAAGGCGTTTTCTCAGGCCCTATGATGCCGAAAAGAGTGAAATTTCGGAAACGTACTATCTTTGATGGTCTGAAGTAGAATCACCAAAAATATTTTACAAAAGTAGCATTTTGAAAAAAAATCAGTTCTACCGGATCGCATTTTAAGACTTCGGTTCGAAATTAATAAGGTGTTTACTCAGGCCCTATGATGCCAATGAACTGAAACTTTGCACACTTACTAAAGAATATGGTCTGGTGAAGAATCAATAAAAACACCTCAGTAAAGTAGCATTTTGAAAAAAAATCAGTTCTACGGGATCGCATTTTAAGACTTGGGTTCGAAATTAATAAGGCGTTTTCTCAGGCCCTCTGAGGCTGAATGGACTGAAATTTTGCACACTTACTGAAGGGTATGGTTTGGTGTAGAATCAATAAAAATATCTCGGTAAAGTAGCAATTTGAAAAAAAATCAGTTCTTCGGGATCGCATTTTTAGACTTGGGTTCGAATTTTATAATGCGTATACGTTACAAAAATAGCATTTTGAAAAAAAATCAGTTCTACCGGATCGCATTTTAAGACTTCGGTTCGAAATTAATAAGGCGTTTTCTCAGGCCCTATGATGCCGAATGGACTGAAACTTTGCACACCTACTTAAGAATATAGTCTGGTGAAGAATCAATAAAAACGTCTCAGAAAAGTAGCATTTTGCAAAAAAAATCAGTTCTACGGGATCGCATTTTAAGACTTGGGTTCGAACTTTATAAGGCGTTTTCTCAGGCCCTATGATGCCGAAAGGAGTGAAATTTCGGACACGTACTATCTTTGATGGTCTGAAGTAGAATCACCAAAAATATTTTACAAAAGTAGCATTTTGAAAAGAAATCAGTTCTACCGGATCGCATTTTAAGATTTGGGTTCGAAATTAATAAGGTGTTTACTCAGGCCCTATGATGCCAATGGACTGAAACTTTGCACACTTACTAAAGAATATGGTCTGGTGAAGAATCAATAATAACACCTCAGTAAAGTAGCATTTTGAAAAAAAATCAGTTCTTCGGGATCGCATTTTAAGACTTGGGTTCGAAATTAATAAGGCGTTTTCTCAGGCCCTCTAAGGCTGAATGGACTGAAATTTTGCACACTTACTGAAGGGTATGGTTTGGTGTAGAATCAATAAAAACATCTCGGTAAAGTAGCAATTTGAAAAAAAATCAGTTCTTCGGGATCGCATTTTTAGACTTGGGTTCGAATTTTATAATGCTTATTTTCAAGGCCTATGATGCCAAAAGGACTGAAATTTTTCACACTTACTGAAGAGTATGGTTTGGTGTAGAATCAATAAAAACATCTCAGTAAAGTAGCATTTTGAAAAACAATCAGTTCTACGGGATCGCATTTTAAGACTTGGGTTCGAACTTTATAAGGCGTTTTCTCAGGCCCTATGATGCCGAAAAGAGTGAAATTTCGGACACGTACTATCTTTGATGGTCTGAAGTAGAATCACCAAAAATATTTTACAAAAGTAGCATTTTGAAAAAAAATCAGTTCTACCGGATCGCATTTTAAGACTTCGGTTCGAAATTAATAAGGCGTTTTCTCAGGCCCTATGATGCCGATTGGACTGAAACTTTGCACACCTACTAAAGAATATAGTCTGGTGAAGAATCAATAAAAACGTCTCAGTAAAGTAGCATTTTGCAAAAAAAATCAGTTCTACCGGATCGCATTTTAAGATTTGGGTTCGAAATTAATAAGGTGTTTTCTCAGGCCCTATGATGCCGAATGGACTGAAACTTTGCACACTTACTAAAGAATATGGTCTGGTGAAGAATCAATAAAAACACCTTAGCAAAGTAGCATTTTGAAAAAAAATCAGTTCTACGGGACCGCATTTTAAGAATTGGGTTCGAAATTACTATGGCGTTTTCTCAGGCCCTATGAGACCGAATGGACTGAAATTTTGCACACTTACTAAAGAATATGGTCTGGTGAAGAATCAATAAAAACGTCTCAGTAAAGTAGCATTTTGCAAAAAAAAAATCAGTTCTACGGGATCGCATTTTAAGACTTGGGTTCGAACTTTATAAGGCGTTTTCTCAGGCCCTATGAAGCCGAAAGGAGTGAAATTTCGGACACGTACTATCTTTGATGGTCTGAAGTAGAATCACCAAAAATATTTTACAAAAGTAGCATTTTGAAAAAAAATCAGTTCTACCGGATCGCATTTTAAGACTTCGGTTCGAAATTAATAAGGCGTTTTCTCAGGCCCTATGATGCCGAATGGACTGAAACTTTGCACACCTATTAAAGAATATAGTCTGGTGAAGAATCAATAAAAACGTCTCAGTAAAGTAGCATTTTGCAAAAAAAATCAGTTCTACCGGATCGCATTTTAAGATTTGGGTTCGAAATTAATAAGGTGTTTTCTCAGGCCCTATGATGCCGAATGGACTGAAATTTCGCACACTTACTAAAGAATATGGTCTGGTGAAGAATCAATAAAAACCTCTCAGTAAAGTAGCATTTTGCAAAAAAAAATCAGTTCTACGGGATCGCATTTTAAGACTTGGGTTCGAACTTTATAAGGCGTTTTCTCAGGCCCTATGAAGCCGAAAGGAGTGAAATTTCGGACACGTACTATCTTTGATGGTCTGAAGTAGAATCACCAAAAATATTTTACAAAAGTAGCATTTTGAAAAAAAATCAGTTTTACCGGATCGCATTTTAAGATTTGGGTTCGAAATTAATAAGGTGTTTTCTCAGGCCCTATGATGCCGAATGAACTGAAACTTTGCACACTTACTAAAGAATATGGTCTGGTGAAGAATCAATAAAAACACCTCAGTAAAGTAGCATTTTGAAAAAAAATCAGTTCTACGGGATCGCATTTTAAGACTTGGGTTCGAACTTTATAAGGCGTTTTCTCAGGCGCTATGATGCCGAAAGGAGTGAAATTTCGGACACGTACTATCTTTGATGGTCTGAAGTAGAATCACCAAAAACATTTTACAAAAGTAGCATTTTGAAAAAAAATCAGTTCTACCGGATCGCATTTTACGACTTGGGTTCGAAATTAATAAGGCGTTTTCTCAGGCCCTGTGAGGCTGAATGGACTGAAATTTTGCACACTTACTGAAGGGTATGGTTTGGTGTAGAATCAATAAAAACATCTCGGTAAAGTAGCAATTTGAAAAAAAACCAGTTCAACCGGATCGCATTTTAAGACTTGGGTTCGAAATTAATAAGGCGTTTTCTCAGGCCCTGTGAGGCTGAATGGACTGAAATTTTGCACACTTACTGAAGGGTATGGTTTGGTGTAGAATCAATAAAAACATCTCGGTAAAGTAGCATTAAAAAAAAAAACCAGTTCTACGGGATCGCATTTTAAGACTTGGGTTCGAACTTTATAAGGCGTTTTCTCAGGCGCTATGATGCCGAAAGGAGTGAAATTTCGGACACGTATTATCTTTGATGGTCTGAAGTAGAATCACCAAAAATATTTTACAAAAGTAGCATTTTGAAAAAAAATCAGTTCTACCGGATCGCATTTTACGACTTGGGTTCGAACTTTATAAGGCGTTTTCTCAGGCCCTATGATGCCGAAAGGAGTGAAATTTCGGACACGTACTATCTTTGATGGTCTGAAGTAGAATCACCAAAAATATTTTACAAAAGTAGCATTTTGAAAAAAAATCAGTTTTACCGGATCGCATTTTAAGATTTGGGTTCGAAATTAATAAGGTGTTTTCTCAGGCCCTATGATGCCGAATGGACTGAAACTTTTCACACTTACTAAAGAATATGGTCTGGTGAAGACCATCTTTGATGGTCTGAAGTAGAATCACCAAAAATATTTTACAAAAGTAGCATTTTGAAAAAAAATCAGTTCTACCGGATCGCATTTTACGACTTGGGTTCGAAATTAATAAGGCGTTTTCTCAGGCCCTGTGAGGCTGAATGGACTGAAATTTTGCACACTTACTGAAGGGTATGGTTTGGTGTAGAATCAATAAAAACATCTCGGTAAAGTAGCAATTTGAAAAAAAACCAGTTCTACCGGATCGCATTTTAAGACTTGGGTTCGAAATTAATAAGGCGTTTTCTCAGGCCCTATGATGCCGAATGGACTGAAACTTTGCACACTTACTAAAGAATATGGTCTGGTGAAGAATCAATAAAAACACCTCAGTAAAGTAGCATTTTGAAAAAAAATCAGTTCTACGGGATCGCATTTTAAGACTTGGGTTCGAACTTTATAAGGCGTTTTCTCAGGCGCTATGATGCCGAAAGGAGTGAAATTTCGGACACGTACTATCTTTGATGGTCTGAAGTAGAATCACCAAAAATATTTTACAAAAGTAGCATTTTGAAAAAAAATCAGTTCTACCGGATCGCATTTTACGACTTGGGTTCGAAATTAATAAGGCGTTTTCTCAGGCCCTGTGAGGCTGAATGGACTGAAATTTTGCACACTTACTGAAGGGTATGGTTTGGTGTAGAATCAATAAAAACATCTCGGTAAAGTAGCAATTTGAAAAAAAACCAGTTCTACCGGATCGCATTTTAAGACTTGGGTTCGAAATTAATAAGGCGTTTTCTCAGGCCCTGTGAGGCTGAATGGACTGAAATTTTGCACACTTACTGAAGGGTATGGTTTGGTGTAGAATCAATAAAAACATCTCGGTAAAGTAGAAATTTGAAAAAAAACCAGTTCTACGGGATCGCATTTTAAGACTTGGGTTCGAACTTTATAAGGCGTTTTCTCAGGCGCTATGATGCCGAAAGGAGTGAAATTTCGGACACGTACTATCTTTGATGGTCTGAAGTAGAATCACCAAAAATATTTTACAAAAGTAGCATTTTGAAAAAAAATCAGTTCTACCGGATCGCATTTTACGACTTGGGTTCGAACTTTATAAGGCGTTTTCTCAGGCCCTATGATGCCGAAAGGAGTGAAATTTCGGACACGTACTATCTTTGATGGTCTGAAGTAGAATCACCAAAAATATTTTAAAAAAGTAGCATTTTGAAAAAAAATCAGTTTTACCGGATCGCATTTTAAGATTTGGGTTCGAAATTAATAAGGTGTTTTCTCAGGCCCTATGATGCCGAATGGACTGAAACTTTGCACACTTACTAAAGAATATGGTCTGGTGAAGACCATCTTTGATGGTCTGAAGTAGAATCACCAAAAATATTTTACAAAAGTAGCATTTTGAAAAAAAATCAGTTCTACCGGATCGCATTTTACGACTTGGGTTCGAAATTAATAAGGCGTTTTCTCAGGCCCTGTGAGGCTGAATGGACTGAAATTTTGCACACTTACTGAAGGGTATGGTTTGGTGTAGAATCAATAAAAACATCTCGGTAAAGTAGCAATTTGAAAAAAAACCAGTTCTACCGGATCGCATTTTAAGACTTGGGTTCGAAATTAATAAAGCGTTTTCTCAGGCCCTATGATGCCGAATGGACTGAAACTTTGCACACTTACTAAAGAATATGGTCTGGTGAAGAATCAATAAAAACACCTCAGTAAAGTAGCATTTTGAAAAAAAATCAGTTCTACGGGATCGCATTTTAAGACTTGGGTTCGAAATTAATAAGGCGTTTTCTCTGGCCCTATGATGTCGAATGGACTGAAACTTTGCACACCTACTAAAGAATATAGTCTGGTGAAGAATCAATAAAAACCTCTCAGTAAAGTAGCATTTTGCAAAAAAAAATCAGTTCTACGGGATCGCATTTTAAGACTTGGGTTCGAACTTTATAAGGCGTTTTCTCAGGCCCTATGAAGCCGAAAGGAGTGAAATTTCGGACACGTACTATCTTTGATGGTCTGAAGTAGAATCACCAAAAATATTTTACAAAAGTAGCATTTTGAAAAAAAATCAGTTTTACCGGATCGCATTTTAAGATTTGGGTTCGAACTTTATAAGGCGTTTTCTCAGGCCCTATGATGCCGAAAGGAGTTAAATTTCGGACACGTACTATCTTTGATGGTCTGAAGTAGAATCACCAAAAATATTTTACAAAAGTAGCATTTTGAAAAAAAATCAGTTCTACTGGATCGCATTTTATGACTTGGGTTCGAAATTAATAAGGCGTTTTCTCAGGCCCTGTGAGGCTGAATGGACTGAAATTTCACACACTTACTGAAGGGTATGGTTTGGTGTAGAATCAATAAAAACATCTCGGTAAAGTAGCAATTTGAAAAAAAAACAGTTCTACCGGATCGCATTTTAAGACTTGGGTTCGAATTTTATAATGCGTATTCTCAAAGCCTATGATGCCAAAAGGACTGAAATTTTTCACACTTACTGAAGAGTATGGTTTGGTGTAGAATAAATAAAAACATCTCAGTAAAGTAGCATTTTGAAAAAAAATCAGTTCTACTGGATCGCATTTTATGACTTGGGTTCGAAAATAATAAGGCGTTTTCTCAGGCAATGTGAGGCTGAATGGACTGAAATTTTGCACACTTATTGAAGGGTATGGTTTGCTGTAGAATCAATAAAAACATCTCGGTAAAGTAGCAATTTGAAAAAAAACCAGTTCTACCGGATCGCATTTTAAGACTTGGGTTCGAAATTAATAAGGCGTTTTCTCAGGCCCTCTGAGGCTGAATGGACTGAAATTTTGAACACTTACTGAAGGGTATGGTTTGGTGTAGAATCAATAAAAACATCTCGGTAAAGTAGCAATTTGAAAAAAAATCAGTTCTACAGGATCGCATTTTAAGACTTGGGTTCGAAATAAATAAGGCGTTTTCTCAGGCCCTATGAGGCCGATTTGACTGAAATTTTGCACACTTACTAAAGAATATGGTCTGGTGTAGAATCAATAAAAACATCTCGGTAAAGTAGCAATTTGAAAAAAAATCAGTTCTACCGGATCGCATTTTAAGACTTGGGTTCGAAATTAATATGGCGTTTTCTCAGGCCCTATGAGGCCGAATGGACTGAAATTTTGCACACTTACTAAAGAATATGGTCTGGTGAAGAATCAATAAAAACGTCTGAGTAAAGTAGCATTTTGCAAAAAAAATCAGTTCTACGGGATCGCATTTTAAGACTTGGGTTCGAAATTAATATGGCGTTTTCTCAGGCCCTATGAGACCGAATGGACAGAAATTTCGCACACTTACTAAAGAATATGGTCTGGTGAAGAATCAATAAAAACGTCTCAGTAAAGTAGCATTTTGCAAAAAAAAACAGTTCTACGGGATCGCATTTTAAGACTTGGGTTCGAATTTATAAGGCGTTTTCTCAGGCCCTATGATGCCGAAAGGAGTGAAATTTCAGACACGTACTATCTTTGATGGTCTGAAGTAGAATCACCAAAAATATTTTACAAAAGTAGCATTTTGAAAAAAAATCAGTTCTACCGGATCGCATTTTAAGATTTGGGTTCAAAATTATTAAGGTGTTTTCTCAGGCCCTATGATGCCGAATGGACTGAAACTTTGCACACTTACTAAAGAATATGGTCTGGTGAAGAATCAATAAAAACACCTCAGTAAAGTAGCATTTTGAAAAAAAAATCAGTTCTACGGGATCGCATTTTAAGACTTGGGTTCGAAATTAATATGGCGTTTTCTCAGGCCCTATGAGACCAAATGGACTGAAATTTTGCACACTTACTAAAGAATATGGTCTGGTGAAGAATCATTAAAAACTTCTCAGTAAAGTAGCATTTTGCAAAAAAAATTAGTTTTACGGGATCGCATTTTAAGACTTGGGTTCGAACTTTATAAGGCGTTTTCTCAGGCCCTATGATGCCGAAAGGAGTTAAATTTCGGACACGTACTATCTTTGATGGTCTGAAGTAGAATCACCAAAAATATTTTACAAAAGTAGCATTTTGAAAAAAAATCAGTTCTACCGGATCGCATTTTAAGACTTGGGTTCGAAATTAATAAGGCGTTTTCTCAGGCCCTGTGAGGCTGAATGGACTGAAATTTTGCACACTTACTGAAGGGTATGGTTTAGTGTAGAATCAATAAAAACATATCGGTAAAGTAGCAATTTGAAAAAAAATCAGTTCTACGGGATCGCATTTTAAGACTTGGGTTCGAAATTAATAAGGCGTTTTCTCAGGCCCTCTGAGGCCGAATAAACTGAAATTTTGCACACTTACTGAAGGGTATGGTTTGGTGTAGAATCAATAAAAACATCTCGGTAAAGTAGCAATTTGAAAAAAAATCAGTTCTACGGGATCGCATTTTAAGACTTGGGTTCGAAATAAATAAGGCGTTTTCTCAGGCCCTATGAGGCCGATTTGACTGAAATTTTGCACACTTACTAAAGAATATGGTCTGGTGTAGAATCAATAAAAACATCTCGGTAAAGTAGCAATTTGAAAAAAAATCATTTCTTCGGGATCGCATTTTTAGACTTGGGTTCGAATTTTATAATGCGTATTCTCAAGGCCTATGATGCCAAAAGGACTGAAATTTTTCACACTTACTGAAGAGTATGGTTTGGTGGAGAATAAATAAAAACATCTCAGTAAAGTAGCATTTTGAAAAACAATCAGTTCTACGGGATCGCATTTTAAGACTTGGGTTCGAACTTTATAAGGCGTTTTCTCAGGCCCTATGATGCCGAAAAGAGTGAAATTTCGGAAACGTACTATCTTTGATGGTCTGAAGTAGAATCACCAAAAATATTTTACAAAAGTAGCATTTTGAAAAAAAATCAGTTCTACCGGATCGCATTTTAAGACTTCGGTTCGAAATTAATAAGGTGTTTACTCAGGCCCTATGATGCCAATGAACTGAAACTTTGCACACTTACTAAAGAATATGGTCTGGTGAAGAATCAATAAAAACACCTCAGTAATGTAGCATTTTGAAAAAAAATCAGTTCTACGGGATCGCATTTTAAGACTTGGGTTCGAACTTTATAAGGCGTTTTCTCAGGCCCTATGATGCCGAAAGGAGTGAAATTTCGGACACGTACTATCTTTGATGGTCTGAAGTAGAATCACCAAAAATACTTTACAAAAGTAGCATTTTGAAAAGAAATCAGTTCTACCGGATCGCATTTTAAGATTTGGGTTCGAAATTAATAAGGTGTTTACTCAGGCCCTATGATGCCAATGGACTGAAACTTTGCACACTTACTAAAGAATATGGTCTGGTGAAGAATCAATAAAAACACCTCAGTAAAGTAGCATTTTGAAAAAAAATCAGTTCTACGGGATCGCATTTTAAGACTTGGGTTCGAAATTAATAAGGCGTTTTCTCAGGCCCTGTGAGGCTGAATGGACTGAAATTTTGCACACTTACTGAAGGGTATGGTTTGGTGTAGAATCAATAAAAACATCTCGGTAAAGTAGCATTAAAAAAAAAAAACAGTTCTACGGGATCGCATTTTAAGACTTGGGTTCGAACTTTATAAGGCGTTTTCTCAGGCGCTATGATGCCGAAAGGAGTGAAATTTCGGACACGTATTATCTTTGATGGTCTGAAGTAGAATCACCAAAAATATTTTACAAAAGTAGCATTTTGAAAAAAAATCAGTTCTACCGGATCGCATTTTACGACTTGGGTTCGAACTTTATAAGGCGTTTTCTCAGGCCCTATGATGCCGAAAGGAGTGAAATTTCGGACACGTACTATCTTTGATGGTCTGAAGTAGAATCACCAAAAATATTTTACAAAAGTAGCATTTTGAAAAAAAATCAGTTCTACAGGATCGCATTTTAAGACTTGGGTTCGAAATAAATAAGGCGTTTTCTCAGGCCCTATGAGGCCGATTTGACTGAAATTTTGCACACTTACTAAAGAATATGGTCTGGTGTAGAATCAATAAAAACATCTCGGTAAAGTAGCAATTTGAAAAAAAATCAGTTCTACCGGATCGCATTTTAAGACTTGGGTTCGAAATTAATATGGCGTTTTCTCAGGCCCTATGAGGCCGAATGGACTGAAATTTTGCACACTTACTAAAGAATATGGTCTGGTGAAGAATCAATAAAAACGTCTGAGTAAAGTAGCATTTTGCAAAAAAAATCAGTTCTACGGGATCGCATTTTAAGACTTGGGTTCGAAATTAATATGGCGTTTTCTCAGGCCCTATGAGACCGAATGGACAGAAATTTCGCACACTTACTAAAGAATATGGTCTGGTGAAGAATCAATAAAAACGTCTCAGTAAAGTAGCATTTTGCAAAAAAAAACAGTTCTACGGGATCGCATTTTAAGACTTGGGTTCGAATTTATAAGGCGTTTTCTCAGGCCCTATGATGCCGAAAGGAGTGAAATTTCAGACACGTACTATCTTTGATGGTCTGAAGTAGAATCACCAAAAATATTTTACAAAAGTAGCATTTTGAAAAAAAATCAGTTCTACCGGATCGCATTTTAAGATTTGGGTTCAAAATTATTAAGGTGTTTTCTCAGGCCCTATGATGCCGAATGGACTGAAACTTTGCACACTTACTAAAGAATATGGTCTGGTGAAGAATCAATAAAAACACCTCAGTAAAGTAGCATTTTGAAAAAAAAATCAGTTCTACGGGATCGCATTTTAAGACTTGGGTTCGAAATTAATATGGCGTTTTCTCAGGCCCTATGAGACCAAATGGACTGAAATTTTGCACACTTACTAAAGAATATGGTCTGGTGAAGAATCATTAAAAACTTCTCAGTAAAGTAGCATTTTGCAAAAAAAATTAGTTTTACGGGATCGCATTTTAAGACTTGGGTTCGAACTTTATAAGGCGTTTTCTCAGGCCCTATGATGCCGAAAGGAGTTAAATTTCGGACACGTACTATCTTTGATGGTCTGAAGTAGAATCACCAAAAATATTTTACAAAAGTAGCATTTTGAAAAAAAATCAGTTCTACCGGATCGCATTTTAAGACTTGGGTTCGAAATTAATAAGGCGTTTTCTCAGGCCCTGTGAGGCTGAATGGACTGAAATTTTGCACACTTACTGAAGGGTATGGTTTAGTGTAGAATCAATAAAAACATATCGGTAAAGTAGCAATTTGAAAAAAAATCAGTTCTACGGGATCGCATTTTAAGACTTGGGTTCGAAATTAATAAGGCGTTTTCTCAGGCCCTCTGAGGCCGAATAAACTGAAATTTTGCACACTTACTGAAGGGTATGGTTTGGTGTAGAATCAATAAAAACATCTCGGTAAAGTAGCAATTTGAAAAAAAATCAGTTCTACGGGATCGCATTTTAAGACTTGGGTTCGAAATAAATAAGGCGTTTTCTCAGGCCCTATGAGGCCGATTTGACTGAAATTTTGCACACTTACTAAAGAATATGGTCTGGTGTAGAATCAATAAAAACATCTCGGTAAAGTAGCAATTTGAAAAAAAATCATTTCTTCGGGATCGCATTTTTAGACTTGGGTTCGAATTTTATAATGCGTATTCTCAAGGCCTATGATGCCAAAAGGACTGAAATTTTTCACACTTACTGAAGAGTATGGTTTGGTGGAGAATAAATAAAAACATCTCAGTAAAGTAGCATTTTGAAAAACAATCAGTTCTACGGGATCGCATTTTAAGACTTGGGTTCGAACTTTATAAGGCGTTTTCTCAGGCCCTATGATGCCGAAAAGAGTGAAATTTCGGAAACGTACTATCTTTGATGGTCTGAAGTAGAATCACCAAAAATATTTTACAAAAGTAGCATTTTGAAAAAAAATCAGTTCTACCGGATCGCATTTTAAGACTTCGGTTCGAAATTAATAAGGTGTTTACTCAGGCCCTATGATGCCAATGAACTGAAACTTTGCACACTTACTAAAGAATATGGTCTGGTGAAGAATCAATAAAAACACCTCAGTAATGTAGCATTTTGAAAAAAAATCAGTTCTACGGGATCGCATTTTAAGACTTGGGTTCGAACTTTATAAGGCGTTTTCTCAGGCCCTATGATGCCGAAAGGAGTGAAATTTCGGACACGTACTATCTTTGATGGTCTGAAGTAGAATCACCAAAAATACTTTACAAAAGTAGCATTTTGAAAAGAAATCAGTTCTACCGGATCGCATTTTAAGATTTGGGTTCGAAATTAATAAGGTGTTTACTCAGGCCCTATGATGCCAATGGACTGAAACTTTGCACACTTACTAAAGAATATGGTCTGGTGAAGAATCAATAAAAACACCTCAGTAAAGTAGCATTTTGAAAAAAAATCAGTTCTACGGGATCGCATTTTAAGACTTGGGTTCGAAATTAATAAGGCGTTTTCTCAGGCCCTGTGAGGCTGAATGGACTGAAATTTTGCACACTTACTGAAGGGTATGGTTTGGTGTAGAATCAATAAAAACATCTCGGTAAAGTAGCATTAAAAAAAAAAACCAGTTCTACGGGATCGCATTTTAAGACTTGGGTTCGAACTTTATAAGGCGTTTTCTCAGGCGCTATGATGCCGAAAGGAGTGAAATTTCGGACACGTATTATCTTTGATGGTCTGAAGTAGAATCACCAAAAATATTTTACAAAAGTAGCATTTTGAAAAAAAATCAGTTCTACCGGATCGCATTTTACGACTTGGGTTCGAACTTTATAAGGCGTTTTCTCAGGCCCTATGATGCCGAAAGGAGTGAAATTTCAGACACGTACTATCTTTGATGGTCTGAAGTAGAATCACCAAAAATATTTTACAAAAGTAGCATTTTGAAAAAAAATCAGTTTTACCGGATCGCATTTTAAGATTTGGGTTCGAAATTAATAAGGTGTTTTCTCAGGCCCTATGATGCCGAATGGACTGAAACTTTGCACACTTACTAAAGAATATGGTCTGGTGAAGACCATCTTTGATGGTCTGAAGTAGAATCACCAAAAATATTTTACAAAAGTAGCATTTTGAAAAAAAATCAGTTCTACCGGATCGCATTTTACGACTTGGGTTCGAAATTAATAAGGCGTTTTCTCAGGCCCTGTGAGGCTGAATGGACTGAAATTTTGCACACTTACTGAAGGGTATGGTTTGGTGTAGAATCAATAAAAACATCTCGGTAAAGTAGCAATTTGAAAAAAAACCAGTTCTACCGGATCGCATTTTAAGACTTGGGTTCGAAATTAATAAGGCGTTTTCTCAGGCCCTATGATGCCGAATGGACTGAAACTTTGCACACTTACTAAAGAATATGGTCTGGTGAAGAATCAATAAAAACACCTCAGTAAAGTAGCATTTTGAAAAAAAATCAGTTCTACGGGATCGCATTTTAAGACTTGGGTTCGAACTTTATAAGGCGTTTTCTCAGGCGCTATGATGCCGAAAGGAGTGAAATTTCGGACACGTACTATCTTTGATGGTCTGAAGTAGAATCACCAAAAATATTTTACAAAAGTAGCATTTTGAAAAAAAAACAGTTCTACCGGATCGCATTTTACGACTTGGGTTCGAAATTAATAAGGCGTTTTCTCAGGCCCTGTGAGGCTGAATGGACTGAAATTTTGCACACTTACTGAAGGGTATGGTTTGGTGTAGAATCAATAAAAACATCTCGGTAAAGTAGCAATTTGAAAAAAAACCAGTTCTACCGGATCGCATTTTAAGACTTGGGTTCGAAATTAATAAGGCGTTTTCTCAGGCCCTGTGAGGCTGAATGGACTGAAATTTTGCACACTTACTGAAGGGTATGGTTTGGTGTAGAATCAATAAAAACATCTCGGTAAAGTAGCATTAAAAAAAAAAAACAGTTCTACGGGATCGCATTTTAAGACTTGGGTTCGAACTTTATAAGGCGTTTTCTCAGGCGCTATGATGCCGAAAGGAGTGAAATTTCGGACACGTATTATCTTTGATGGTCTGAAGTAGAATCACCAAAAATATTTTACAAAAGTAGCATTTTGAAAAAAAATCAGTTCTACCGGATCGCATTTTACGACTTGGGTTCGAACTTTATAAGGCGTTTTCTCAGGCCCTATGATGCCGAAAGGAGTGAAATTTCGGACACGTACTATCTTTGATGGTCTGAAGTAGAATCACCAAAAATATTTTACAAAAGTAGCATTTTGAAAAAAAATCAGTTCTACAGGATCGCATTTTAAGACTTGGGTTCGAAATAAATAAGGCGTTTTCTCAGGCCCTATGAGGCCGATTTGACTGAAATTTTGCACACTTACTAAAGAATATGGTCTGGTGTAGAATCAATAAAAACATCTCGGTAAAGTAGCAATTTGAAAAAAAATCAGTTCTACCGGATCGCATTTTAAGACTTGGGTTCGAAATTAATATGGCGTTTTCTCAGGCCCTATGAGGCCGAATGGACTGAAATTTTGCACACTTACTAAAGAATATGGTCTGGTGAAGAATCAATAAAAACGTCTGAGTAAAGTAGCATTTTGCAAAAAAAATCAGTTCTACGGGATCGCATTTTAAGACTTGGGTTCGAAATTAATATGGCGTTTTCTCAGGCCCTATGAGACCGAATGGACAGAAATTTCGCACACTTACTAAAGAATATGGTCTGGTGAAGAATCAATAAAAACGTCTCAGTAAAGTAGCATTTTGCAAAAAAAAACAGTTCTACGGGATCGCATTTTAAGACTTGGGTTCGAATTTATAAGGCGTTTTCTCAGGCCCTATGATGCCGAAAGGAGTGAAATTTCAGACACGTACTATCTTTGATGGTCTGAAGTAGAATCACCAAAAATATTTTACAAAAGTAGCATTTTGAAAAAAAATCAGTTCTACCGGATCGCATTTTAAGATTTGGGTTCAAAATTATTAAGGTGTTTTCTCAGGCCCTATGATGCCGAATGGACTGAAACTTTGCACACTTACTAAAGAATATGGTCTGGTGAAGAATCAATAAAAACACCTCAGTAAAGTAGCATTTTGAAAAAAAAATCAGTTCTACGGGATCGCATTTTAAGACTTGGGTTCGAAATTAATATGGCGTTTTCTCAGGCCCTATGAGACCAAATGGACTGAAATTTTGCACACTTACTAAAGAATATGGTCTGGTGAAGAATCATTAAAAACTTCTCAGTAAAGTAGCATTTTGCAAAAAAAATTAGTTTTACGGGATCGCATTTTAAGACTTGGGTTCGAACTTTATAAGGCGTTTTCTCAGGCCCTATGATGCCGAAAGGAGTTAAATTTCGGACACGTACTATCTTTGATGGTCTGAAGTAGAATCACCAAAAATATTTTACAAAAGTAGCATTTTGAAAAAAAATCAGTTCTACCGGATCGCATTTTAAGACTTGGGTTCGAAATTAATAAGGCGTTTTCTCAGGCCCTGTGAGGCTGAATGGACTGAAATTTTGCACACTTACTGAAGGGTATGGTTTAGTGTAGAATCAATAAAAACATATCGGTAAAGTAGCAATTTGAAAAAAAATCAGTTCTACGGGATCGCATTTTAAGACTTGGGTTCGAAATTAATAAGGCGTTTTCTCAGGCCCTCTGAGGCCGAATAAACTGAAATTTTGCACACTTACTGAAGGGTATGGTTTGGTGTAGAATCAATAAAAACATCTCGGTAAAGTAGCAATTTGAAAAAAAATCAGTTCTACGGGATCGCATTTTAAGACTTGGGTTCGAAATAAATAAGGCGTTTTCTCAGGCCCTATGAGGCCGATTTGACTGAAATTTTGCACACTTACTAAAGAATATGGTCTGGTGTAGAATCAATAAAAACATCTCGGTAAAGTAGCAATTTGAAAAAAAATCATTTCTTCGGGATCGCATTTTTAGACTTGGGTTCGAATTTTATAATGCGTATTCTCAAGGCCTATGATGCCAAAAGGACTGAAATTTTTCACACTTACTGAAGAGTATGGTTTGGTGGAGAATAAATAAAAACATCTCAGTAAAGTAGCATTTTGAAAAACAATCAGTTCTACGGGATCGCATTTTAAGACTTGGGTTCGAACTTTATAAGGCGTTTTCTCAGGCCCTATGATGCCGAAAAGAGTGAAATTTCGGAAACGTACTATCTTTGATGGTCTGAAGTAGAATCACCAAAAATATTTTACAAAAGTAGCATTTTGAAAAAAAATCAGTTCTACCGGATCGCATTTTAAGACTTCGGTTCGAAATTAATAAGGTGTTTACTCAGGCCCTATGATGCCAATGAACTGAAACTTTGCACACTTACTAAAGAATATGGTCTGGTGAAGAATCAATAAAAACACCTCAGTAATGTAGCATTTTGAAAAAAAATCAGTTCTACGGGATCGCATTTTAAGACTTGGGTTCGAACTTTATAAGGCGTTTTCTCAGGCCCTATGATGCCGAAAGGAGTGAAATTTCGGACACGTACTATCTTTGATGGTCTGAAGTAGAATCACCAAAAATACTTTACAAAAGTAGCATTTTGAAAAGAAATCAGTTCTACCGGATCGCATTTTAAGATTTGGGTTCGAAATTAATAAGGTGTTTACTCAGGCCCTATGATGCCAATGGACTGAAACTTTGCACACTTACTAAAGAAT
Organism: Hesperophylax magnus; assembly: GCA_026573805.1. NCBI lineage: Eukaryota > Metazoa > Arthropoda > Insecta > Trichoptera > Limnephilidae > Hesperophylax > Hesperophylax magnus. The sequence goes on from JAIUSX010000541.1 coordinate 37,579, forward strand.
ATGGTCTGGTGAAGAATCAATAAAAACACCTCAGTAAAGTAGCATTTTGAAAAAAAATCAGTTCTACGGGATCGCATTTTAAGACTTGGGTTCGAAATTAATAAGGCGTTTTCTCAGGCCCTGTGAGGCTGAATGGACTGAAATTTTGCACACTTACTGAAGGGTATGGTTTGGTGTAGAATCAATAAAAACATCTCGGTAAAGTAGCATTAAAAAAAAAAACCAGTTCTACGGGATCGCATTTTAAGACTTGGGTTCGAACTTTATAAGGCGTTTTCTCAGGCGCTATGATGCCGAAAGGAGTGAAATTTCGGACACGTATTATCTTTGATGGTCTGAAGTAGAATCACCAAAAATATTTTACAAAAGTAGCATTTTGAAAAAAAATCAGTTCTACCGGATCGCATTTTACGACTTGGGTTCGAACTTTATAAGGCGTTTTCTCAGGCCCTATGATGCCGAAAGGAGTGAAATTTCGGACACGTACTATCTTTGATGGTCTGAAGTAGAATCACCAAAAATATTTTACAAAAGTAGCATTTTGAAAAAAAATCAGTTTTACCGGATCGCATTTTAAGATTTGGGTTCGAAATTAATAAGGTGTTTTCTCAGGCCCTATGATGCCGAATGGACTGAAACTTTGCACACTTACTAAAGAATATGGTCTGGTGAAGACCATCTTTGATGGTCTGAAGTAGAATCACCAAAAATATTTTACAAAAGTAGCATTTTGAAAAAAAATCAGTTCTACCGGATCGCATTTTACGACTTGGGTTCGAAATTAATAAGGCGTTTTCTCAGGCCCTGTGAGGCTGAATGGACTGAAATTTTGCACACTTACTGAAGGGTATGGTTTGGTGTAGAATCAATAAAAACATCTCGGTAAAGTAGCAATTTGAAAAAAAACCAGTTCTACCGGATCGCATTTTAAGACTTGGGTTCGAAATTAATAAGGCGTTTTCTCAGGCCCTATGATGCCGAATGGACTGAAACTTTGCACACTTACTAAAGAATATGGTCTGGTGAAGAATCAATAAAAACACCTCAGTAAAGTAGCATTTTGAAAAAAAATCAGTTCTACGGGATCGCATTTTAAGACTTGGGTTCGAACTTTATAAGGCGTTTTCTCAGGCGCTATGATGCCGAAAGGAGTGAAATTTCGGACACGTACTATCTTTGATGGTCTGAAGTAGAATCACCAAAAATATTTTACAAAAGTAGCATTTTGAAAAAAAAACAGTTCTACCGGATCGCATTTTACGACTTGGGTTCGAAATTAATAAGGCGTTTTCTCAGGCCCTGTGAGGCTGAATGGACTGAAATTTTGCACACTTACTGAAGGGTATGGTTTGGTGTAGAATCAATAAAAACATCTCGGTAAAGTAGCAATTTGAAAAAAAACCAGTTCTACCGGATCGCATTTTAAGACTTGGGTTCGAAATTAATAAGGCGTTTTCTCAGGCCCTGTGAGGCTGAATGGACTGAAATTTTGCACACTTACTGAAGGGTATGGTTTGGTGTAGAATCAATAAAAACATCTCGGTAAAGTAGAAATTTGAAAAAAAACCAGTTCTACGGGATCGCATTTTAAGACTTGGGTTCGAACTTTATAAGGCGTTTTCTCAGGCGCTATGATGCCGAAAGGAGTGAAATTTCGGACACGTACTATCTTTGATGGTCTGAAGTAGAATCACCAAAAATATTTTACAAAAGTAGCATTTTGAAAAAAAATCAGTTCTACCGGATCGCATTTTACGACTTGGGTTCGAACTTTATAAGGCGTTTTCTCAGGCCCTATGATGCCGAAAGGAGTGAAATTTCGGACACGTACTATCTTTGATGGTCTGAAGTAGAATCACCAAAAATATTTTAAAAAAGTAGCATTTTGAAAAAAAATCAGTTTTACCGGATCGCATTTTAAGATTTGGGTTCGAAATTAATAAGGTGTTTTCTCAGGCCCTATGATGCCGAATGGACTGAAACTTTGCACACTTACTAAAGAATATGGTCTGGTGAAGACCATCTTTGATGGTCTGAAGTAGAATCACCAAAAATATTTTACAAAAGTAGCATTTTGAAAAAAAATCAGTTCTACCGGATCGCATTTTACGACTTGGGTTCGAAATTAATAAGGCGTTTTCTCAGGCCCTGTGAGGCTGAATGGACTGAAATTTTGCACACTTACTGAAGGGTATGGTTTGGTGTAGAATCAATAAAAACATCTCGGTAAAGTAGCAATTTGAAAAAAAACCAGTTCTACCGGATCGCATTTTAAGACTTGGGTTCGAAATTAATAAAGCGTTTTCTCAGGCCCTATGATGCCGAATGGACTGAAACTTTGCACACTTACTAAAGAATATGGTCTGGTGAAGAATCAATAAAAACACCTCAGTAAAGTAGCATTTTGAAAAAAAATCAGTTCTACGGGATCGCATTTTAAGACTTGGGTTCGAAATTAATAAGGCGTTTTCTCTGGCCCTATGATGTCGAATGGACTGAAACTTTGCACACCTACTAAAGAATATAGTCTGGTGAAGAATCAATAAAAACCTCTCAGTAAAGTAGCATTTTGCAAAAAAAAATCAGTTCTACGGGATCGCATTTTAAGACTTGGGTTCGAACTTTATAAGGCGTTTTCTCAGGCCCTATGAAGCCGAAAGGAGTGAAATTTCGGACACGTACTATCTTTGATGGTCTGAAGTAGAATCACCAAAAATATTTTACAAAAGTAGCATTTTGAAAAAAAATCAGTTCTACTGGATCGCATTTTATGACTTGGGTTCGAAATTAATAAGGCGTTTTCTCAGGCCCTGTGAGGCTGAATGGACTGAAATTTCACACACTTACTGAAGGGTATGGTTTGGTGTAGAATCAATAAAAACATCTCGGTAAAGTAGCAATTTGAAAAAAAAACAGTTCTACCGGATCGCATTTTAAGACTTGGGTTCGAATTTTATAATGCGTATTCTCAAAGCCTATGATGCCAAAAGGACTGAAATTTTTCACACTTACTGAAGAGTATGGTTTGGTGTAGAATAAATAAAAACATCTCAGTAAAGTAGCATTTTGAAAAAAAATCAGTTCTACTGGATCGCATTTTATGACTTGGGTTCGAAATTAATAAGGCGTTTTCTCAGGCAATGTGAGGCTGAATGGACTGAAATTTTGCACACTTATTGAAGGGTATGGTTTGCTGTAGAATCAATAAAAACATCTCGGTAAAGTAGCAATTTGAAAAAAAACCAGTTCTACCGGATCGCATTTTAAGACTTGGGTTCGAAATTAATAAGGCGTTTTCTCAGGCCCTCTGAGGCTGAATGGACTGAAATTTTGCACACTTACTGAAGGGTATGGTTTGGTGTAGAATCAATAAAAACATCTCGGTAAAGTAGCAATTTGAAAAAAAATCAGTTCTACAGGATCGCATTTTAAGACTTGGGTTCGAAATAAATAAGGCGTTTTCTCAGGCCCTATGAGGCCGATTTGACTGAAATTTTGCACACTTACTAAAGAATATGGTCTGGTGTAGAATCAATAAAAACATCTCGGTAAAGTAGCAATTTGAAAAAAAATCAGTTCTACCGGATCGCATTTTAAGACTTGGGTTCGAAATTAATATGGCGTTTTCTCAGGCCCTATGAGGCCGAATGGACTGAAACTTTGCACACTTACTAAAGAATATGGTCTGGTGAAGAATCAATAAAAACGTCTGAGTAAAGTAGCATTTTGCAAAAAAAATCAGTTCTACGGGATCGCATTTTAAGACTTGGGTTCGAAATTAATATGGCGTTTTCTCAGGCCCTATGAGACCAAATGGACAGAAATTTCGCACACTTACTAAAGAATATGGTCTGGTGAAGAATCAATAAAAACGTCTCAGTAAAGTAGCATTTTGCAAAAAAAAACAGTTCTACGGGATCGCATTTTAAGACTTGGGTTCGAATTTATAAGGCGTTTTCTCAGGCCCTATGATGCCGAAAGGAGTGAAATTTCAGACACGTACTATCTTTGATGGTCTGAAGTAGAATCACCAAAAATATTTTACAAAAGTAGCATTTTGAAAAAAAATCAGTTCTACCGGATCGCATTTTAAGATTTGGGTTCAAAATTATTAAGGTGTTTTCTCAGGCCCTATGATGCCGAATGGACTGAAACTTTGCACACTTACTAAAGAATATGGTCTGGTGAAGAATCAATAAAAACACCTCAGTAAAGTAGCATTTTGAAAAAAAAATCAGTTCTACGGGATCGCATTTTAAGACTTGGGTTCGAAATTAATATGGCGTTTTCTCAGGCCCTATGAGACCAAATGGACTGAAATTTTGCACACTTACTAAAGAATATGGTCTGGTGAAGAATCATTAAAAACTTCTCAGTAAAGTAGCATTTTGCAAAAAAAATTAGTTTTACGGGATCGCATTTTAAGACTTGGGTTCGAACTTTATAAGGCGTTTTCTCAGGCCCTATGATGCCGAAAGGAGTTAAATTTCGGACACGTACTATCTTTGATGGTCTGAAGTAGAATCACCAAAAATATTTTACAAAAGTAGCATTTTGAAAAAAAATCAGTTCTACCGGATCGCATTTTAAGACTTGGGTTCGAAATTAATAAGGCGTTTTCTCAGGCCCTGTGAGGCTGAATGGACTGAAATTTTGCACACTTACTGAAGGGTATGGTTTAGTGTAGAATCAATAAAAACATATCGGTAAAGTAGCAATTTGAAAAAAAATCAGTTCTACGGGATCGCATTTTAAGACTTGGGTTCGAAATTAATAAGGCGTTTTCTCAGGCCCTCTGAGGCCGAATAAACTGAAATTTTGCACACTTACTGAAGGGTATGGTTTGGTGTAGAATCAATAAAAACATCTCGGTAAAGTAGCAATTTGAAAAAAAATCAGTTCTACGGGATCGCATTTTAAGACTTGGGTTCGAAATAAATAAGGCGTTTTCTCAGGCCCTATGAGGCCGATTTGACTGAAATTTTGCACACTTACTAAAGAATATGGTCTGGTGTAGAATCAATAAAAACATCTCGGTAAAGTAGCAATTTGAAAAAAAATCATTTCTTCGGGATCGCATTTTTAGACTTGGGTTCGAATTTTATAATGCGTATTCTCAAGGCCTATGATGCCAAAAGGACTGAAATTTTTCACACTTACTGAAGAGTATGGTTTGGTGGAGAATAAATAAAAACATCTCAGTAAAGTAGCATTTTGAAAAACAATCAGTTCTACGGGATCGCATTTTAAGACTTGGGTTCGAACTTTATAAGGCGTTTTCTCAGGCCCTATGATGCCGAAAAGAGTGAAATTTCGGAAACGTACTATCTTTGATGGTCTGAAGTAGAATCACCAAAAATATTTTACAAAAGTAGCATTTTGAAAAAAAATCAGTTCTACCGGATCGCATTTTAAGACTTCGGTTCGAAATTAATAAGGTGTTTACTCAGGCCCTATGATGCCAATGAACTGAAACTTTGCACACTTACTAAAGAATATGGTCTGGTGAAGAATCAATAAAAACACCTCAGTAATGTAGCATTTTGAAAAAAAATCAGTTCTACGGGATCGCATTTTAAGACTTGGGTTCGAACTTTATAAGGCGTTTTCTCAGGCCCTATGATGCCGAAAGGAGTGAAATTTCGGACACGTACTATCTTTGATGGTCTGAAGTAGAATCACCAAAAATACTTTACAAAAGTAGCATTTTGAAAAGAAATCAGTTCTACCGGATCGCATTTTAAGATTTGGGTTCGAAATTAATAAGGTGTTTACTCAGGCCCTATGATGCCAATGGACTGAAACTTTGCACACTTACTAAAGAATATGGTCTGGTGAAGAATCAATAAAAACACCTCAGTAAAGTAGCATTTTGAAAAAAAATCAGTTCTACGGGATCGCATTTTAAGACTTGGGTTCGAAATTAATAAGGCGTTTTCTCAGGCCCTCTAAGGCTGAATGGACTGAAATTTTGCACACTTACTGAAGGGTATGGTTTGGTGTAGAATCAATAAAAACATCTCGGTAAAGTAGCAATTTGAAAAAAAATCAGTTCTTCGGGATCGCATTTTTAGACTTGGGTTCGAATATTATAATGCTTATTCTCAAGGCCTATGATGCCAAAAGGACTGAAATTTTTCACACTTACTGAAGAGTATGGTTTGGTGTAGAATAAATAAAAACATCTCAGTAAAGTAGCATTTTGAAAAACAATCAGTTCTACGTGATCGCATTTTAAGACTTGGGTTCGAACTTTATAAGGCGTTTTCTCAGGCCCTATGATGCCGAATAGAGTGAAATTTCGGAAACGTACTATCTTTGATGGTCTGAAGTAGAATCACCAAAAATATTTTACAAAAGTAGCATTTTGAAAAAAAATCAGTTCTACCGGATCGCATTTTAAGACTTCGGTTCGAAATTAATAAGGTGTTTACTCAGGCTCTATGATGCCAATGGACTGAAACTTTGCACACTTACTGAAGGGTATGGTTTAGTGTAGAATCAATAAAAACATCTCGGTAAAGTAGCAATTTGAATAAAAATCAGTTCTACGGGATCGCATTTTAAGACTTGGGTTCGAATTTAATAAGGCGTTTTCTCAGGCCCTCTGAGGCCGAATGGACTGAAATTTTGCACACTTACTGAAGGGTATGGTTTGGTGTAGAATCAATAAAAACATCTCGGTAAAGTAGCAATTTGAAAAAAAATCAGTTCTTCGGGATCGCATTTTTAGACTTGGGTTCGAATTTTATAATGCGTATTCTCAAGGCCTATGATACCAAAAGGACTGAAATTTTTCACACTTACTGAAGAGTATGGTTTGGTGTAGAATAAATAAAAACATCTCAGTAAAGTAGCATTTTGAAAAACAATCAGTTCTACGGGTTCGCATTTTAGGACTTGGGTTCGAACTTTATAAGGCGTTTTCTCAGGCCCTATGATGCCGAAAAGAGTGAAATTTCGGAAACGTACTATCTTTGATGGTCTGAAGTAGAATCACCAAAAATATTTTACAAAAGTAGCATTTTGAAAAAAAATCAGTTCTACCGGATCGCATTTTAAGACTTCGGTTCGAAATTAATAAGGTGTTTACTCAGGCCCTATGATGCCAATGAACTGAAACTTTGCACACTTACTAAAGAATATGGTCTGGTGAATAATCAATAAAAACACCTCAGTAAAGTAGCATTTTGAAAAAAAATCAGTTCTACGGGATCGCATTTTAAGAATTGGGTTCGAAATTAATAAGGCGATTTCTCAGGCCCTCTGAGGCTGAATGGACTGAAATTTTGCACACTTCCTGAAGGGTATGGTTTGGTGTAGAATCAATAAAAATATCTCGGTAAAGTAGCATTTTGAAAAACAATCAGTTCTACGGGGTCGCATTTTAAGACTTGGGTTCGAACTTTATATGGCGTTTTCTCAGGCCCTATGATGCCGAAAAGAGTGAAATTTCGGACACGTACTATCTTTGATGGTCTGAAGTAGAATCACTAAAAATATTTTACAAAAGTAGCATTTTGAAAAAAAATCAGTTTTACCGGATCGCATTTTAAGATTTGGGTTCGAAATTAATAAGGCTTTTTCTCAGGCCCTATGATGCCGAATGGACTGAAACTTTGCACACTTACTAAAGAATATGGTCTGGTGAAGAATCAATAAAAACACCTCAGTAAAGTAGCATTTTGAAAAAAAATCAGTTCTACGGGATCGCATTTTAAGACTTGGGTTCGAACTTTATAAGGCGTTTTCTCAGGCCCTATGATGCCGAAAGGAGTGAAATTTCGGACACGTACTATCTTTGATGGTTTGAAGTAGAATCACCAAAAATATTTTACAAAAGTAGCATTTTGAAAAGAAATCAGTTCTACCGGATCGCATTTTAAGATTTGGGTTCGAAATTAATAAGGTGTTTACTCAGGCCCTATGATGCCAATGGACTGAAACTTTGCACACTTACTAAAGAATATGGTCTGGTGAAGAATCAATAAAAACACCTCAGTAAAGTAGCATTTTGAAAAAAAATCAGTTCTACGGGATCGCATTTTAAGACTTGGGTTCGAACTTTATAAGGCGTTTTCCCAGGCCCTATGATGCCGAAAGGAGTGAAATTTCGGACACGTACTATCTTTGATGGTCTGAAGTAGAATCACCAAAAATATTTTACAAAAGTAGCATTTTGAAAAGAAATCAGTTCTACCGGATCGCATTTTAAGATTTGGGTTCGAAATTAATAAGGTGATTACTCAGGCCCTATGATGCCAATGGACTGAAACTTTGCACACTTACTAAAGAATATGGTCTGGTGAAGAATCAATAAAAACACCTCAGTAAAGTAGCATTTTGAAAAAAAATCAGTTCTACTGGATCGCATTTTAAGACTTGGGTTCGAAATTAATAAGGCGTTTTCTCAGGCCCTCTAAGGCTGAATGGACTGAAATTTTGCACACTTACTGAAGGGTATGGTTTGGTGTAGAATCAATAAAAACATCTCGGTAAAGTAGCAATTTGAAAAAAAATCAGTTCTTCGGGATCGCATTTTTAGACTTGGGTTCGAATTTTATAATGCTTATTCTCAAGGCCTATGATGCCAAAAGGACTGAAATTTTTCACACTTACTGAAGAGTATGGTTTGGTGTAGAATAAATAAAAACATCTCAGTAAAGTAGCATTTTGAAAAACAATCAGTTCTACGTGATCGCATTTTAAGACTTTGGTTCGAACTTTATAAGGCGTTTTCTCAGGCCCTATGATGCCGAATAGAGTGAAATTTCGGAAACGTACTATCTTTGATGGTCTGAAGTAGAATCACCAAAAATATTTTACAAAAGTAGCATTTTGAAAAAAAATCAGTTCTACCGGATCGCATTTTAAGATTTGGGTTCAAAATTAATAAGGTGTTTTCTCAGGCCCTATGATGCCGAATGGACTGAAACTTTGCACACTTACTAAAGAATATGGTCTGGTGAAGAATCAATAAAAACACCTCAGTTAAGTAGCATTTTGAAAAAAAATCAGTTCTACGGGATCGCATTTTAAGACTTGGGTTCGAAATTAATATGGCGTTTTCTCAGGCCCTATGAGACCAAATGGACTGAAATTTTGCACACTTACTAAAGAATATGGTCTGGTGAAGAATCATTAAAAACATCTCGGTAAAGTAGCAATTTGAAAAAAAACAGTTCTACCGGATCGCATTTTAAGACTTGGGTTCGAACTTTATAAGGCGTTTTCTCAGGCCCTATGATGCCGAAAGGAGTTAAATTTCGGACACGTACTATCTTTGATGGTCTGAAGTAGAATCACCAAAAATATTTTACAAAAGTAGCATTTTGAAAAAAAATCAGTTCTAGCGGATCGCATTTTAAGACTTGGGTTCGAAATTAATAAGGCGTTTTCTCAGGCCCTGTGAGGCTGAATGGACTGAAATTTTGCACACTTACTGAAGGGTATGGTTTGGTGTAGAATCAATAAAAACATCTCGGTAAAGTAGCAATTTGAAAAAAAACAGTTCTACCGGATCGCATTTTAAGACTTAGGTTCGAAATTAATAATGCGTTTTCTCAGGCCCTCTGAGGCTGAATGGACTGAAATTTTGCACACTTACTGAAGGGTATGGTTTGGTGTAGAATCAATAAAAACATCTCGGTAAAGTAGCAATTTGAAAAAAAATCAGTTCTACGGGATCGCATTTTAAGACTTGTGTTCGAAATAAATAAGGCGTTTTCTCAGGCCCTATGATGCCGAAAGGAGTGAAATTTCGGACACGTACTATCTTTGATGGTCTGAAGTAGAATCACCAAAAATATTTTACAAAAGTAGCATTTTGAAAAGAAATCAGTTCTACCGGATCGCATTTTAAGATTTGGGTTCGAAATTAATAAGGTGTTTACTTAGGCCCTATGATGCCAATGGACTGAAACTTTGCACACTTATTAAAGAATATGGTCTGGTGAAGAATCAATAAAAACACCTCAGTAAAGTAGCATTTTGAAAAAAAATCAGTTCTACGGGATCGCATTTTAAGACTTGGGTTCGAACTTTATAAGGCGTTTTCTCAGGCCCTATGATGCCGAAAGGAGTGAAATTTCGGACACGTACTATCTTTGATGGTCTGAAGTAGAATCACCAAAAATATTTTACAAAAGTAGCATTTTGAAAAGAAATCAGTTCTACCGGATCGCATTTTAAGATTTGGGTTCGAAATTAATAAGGTGATTACTCAGGCCCTATGATGCCAATGGACTGAAACTTTGCACACTTACTAAAGAATATGGTCTGGTGAAGAATCAATAAAAACACCTCAGTAAAGTAGCATTTTGAAAAAAAATCAGTTCTACTGGATCGCATTTTAAGACTTGGGTTCGAAATTAATAAGGCGTTTTCTCAGGCCCTCTAAGGCTGAATGGACTGAAATTTTGCACACTTACTGAAGGGTATGGTTTGGTGTAGAATCAATAAAAACATCTCGGTAAAGTAGCAATTTGAAAAAAAATCAGTTCTTCGGGATCGCATTTTTAGACTTGGGTTCGAATTTTATAATGCTTATTCTCAAGGCCTATGATGCCAAAAGGACTGAAATTTTTCACACTTACTGAAGAGTATGGTTTGGTGTAGAATAAATAAAAACATCTCAGTAAAGTAGCATTTTGAAAAACAATCAGTTCTACTTGATCGCATTTTAAGACTTTGGTTCGAACTTTATAAGGCGTTTTCTCAGGCCCTATGATGCCGAATAGAGTGAAATTTCGGAAACGTACTATCTTTGATGGTCTGAAGTAGAATCACCAAAAATATTTTACAAAAGTAGCATTTTGAAAAAAAATCAGTTCTACCGGATCGCATTTTAAGACTTCGGTTCGAAATTAATAAGGTGTTTACTCAGGCTCTATGATGCCAATGGACTGAAACTTTGCACACTTACTAAAGAATATGGTCTGGTGAAGAATCAATAAAAACACCTCAGTAAAGTAGCATTTTGAAAAAAAATCAGTTCTACGGGATCGCATTTTAAGACTTGGGTTCGAAATTAATAAGGCGTTTTCTCAGGCCTTCTGAGGCTGAATGGGCTGAAATTTTGCACACTTACTGAAGGGTATGGTTTGGTGTAGAATCAATAAAAACATCTCGGTAAAGTAGCAATTTGAAAAAAAATCAGTTCTTCGGGATCGCATTTTTAGACTTGGGTTCGAATTTTATAATGCGTATTCTAAAGGCCTATGATGCCAAAAGGACTGAAATTTTTCACACTTACTGAAGAGTATGGTTTGGTGTAGAATCAATAAAAACATCTCAGTAAAGTAGCATTTTGAAAAACAATCAGTTCTACGGGATCGCATTTTAAGACTTGGGTTCGAACTTTATAAGGCGTTTTCTCAGGCCCTATGATGCCGAAAAGAGTGAAATTTCGGACACGTACTATCTTTGATGGTCTGAAGTAAGACTTGGGTTCGAAATTAATATGGCGTTTTCTCAGGCCCTATGAGGCCGAATAGACTGAAATTTTGCACACTTACTAAAGAATATGGTCTGGTGAAGAATCAATAAAAACGTCTCAGTAAAGTATCATTTTGCAAAAAAAATCAGTTCTACGGGATCGCATTTTAAGACTTGGGTTCGAAATTAATATGGCGTTTTCTCAGGCCCTATGAGACCGAATGGACTGAAATTTCGCACACTTACTAAAAAATATGGTCTGGTGAAGAATCAATAAAAACGTCTCAGTAAAGTAGCATTTTGCAAAAAAAAACAGTTCTACGGGATCGCATTTTAAGACTTGGGTTCGAACTTTATAAGGCGTTTTCTCAGGCCCTATGATGCCGAAAGGAGTGAAATTTCAGACACGTACTATCTTTGATGGTCTGAAGTAGAATCACCAAAAATATTTTACAAAAGAAGCATTTTGAAAAGAAATCAGTTCTACCGGATCGCATTTTAAGATTTGGGTTCGAAATTAATAATGTGTTTACTCAGGCCCTATGATGCCAATGGACTGAAACTTTGCACACTTACTAAAGAATATGGTCTGGTGAAGAATCAATAAAAACACCTCAGTAAAGTAGCATTTTGAAAAAAAATCAGTTCTACGGGATCGCATTTTAAGACTTGGGGTCGAAATTAATAAGGCGTTTTCTCAGGCCCTCATAGGCTGAATGGACTGAAATTTTTCACACTTACTGAAGAGTATGGTTTGGTGTAGAATCAATAAAAACATCTCAGTAAAGTAGCATTTTGAAAAACAATCAGTTCTACGGGATCGCATTTTAAGACTTGGGTTCGAACTTTATAAGGCGTTTTCTCAGGCCCTATGATGCCGAAAAGAGTGAAATTTCGGACACGTACTATCTTTGATGGTCTGAAGTAGAATCACCAAAAATATTTTACAAAAGTCGCATTTTGAAAAAAATTAGTTCTACCGGATCGCATTTTAAGACTTCGGTTCGAAATTAATAAGGCGTTTTCTCAGGCCCTATGATGCCGAATGGACTGAAACTTTGCACACCTACTAAAGAATATAGTCTGGTGAAGAATCAATAAAAACGGCTCAGTAAAGTAGCATTTTGCAAAAAAAATCAGTTCTACCGGATCGCATTTTAAGACTTGGGTTCGAACTTTATAAGGCGTTTTCTCAGGCCCTATGATGCCGAAAGGAGTGAAATTTCGGACACGTACTATCTTTGATGGTCTGAAGTAGAACCACCAAAAATATTTTACAAAAGTAGCATTTTGCAAAAAAAATCAGTTCTACGGGATCGCATTTTAAGACTTGGGTTCGAAATTAATATGGCGTTTTCTCAGGCCCTATGAGACCGAATGGACTGAAATTTCGCACACTTACTAAAGAATATGGTCTGGTGAAGAATCAATAAAAACGTCTCAGTAAAGTAGCATTTTGCAAAAAAAAACAGTTCTACGGGATCGCATTTTAAGACTTGGGTTCGAATTTATAAGGCGTTTTCTCAGGCCTTATGATGCCGAAAGGAGTGAAATTTCAGACACGTACTATCTTTGATGGTCTGAAGTAGAATCACCAAAAATATTTTACAAAAGTAGCATTTTGAAAAAAAATCAGTTCTACCGGATCGCATTTTAAGATTTGGGTTCAAAATTAATAAGGTGTTTTCTCAGGCCCTATGATGCCGAATGGACTGAAACTTTGCACACTTACTAAAGAATATGGTCTGGTGAAGAATCAATAAAAACACCTCAGTAAAGTAGCATTTTGAAAAAAAATCAGTTCTACGGGATCGCATTTTAAGACTTGGGTTCGAAATTAATATGGCGTTTTCTCAGGCCCTATGAGACCAAATGGACTGAAATTTTGCACACTTACTAAAGAATATGGTCTGGTGAAGAATCATTAAAAACATCTCGGTAAAGTAGCAATTTGAAAAAAAACAGTTCTACCGGATCGCATTTTAAGACTTGGGTTCGAACTTTATAAGGCGTTTTCTCAGGCCCTATGATGCCGAAAGGAGTTAAATTTCGGACACGTACTATCTTTGATGGTCTGAAGTAGAATCACCAAAAATATTTTACAAAAGTAGCATTTTGAAAAAAAATCAGTTCTACCGGATCGAATTTTAAGACTTGGGTTCGAAATTAATAAGGCGTTTTCTCAGGCCCTGTGAGGCTGAATGGACTGAAATTTTGCACACTTACTGAAGGGTATGGTTTGGTGTAGAATCAATAAAAACATCTCGGTAAAGTAGCAATTTGAAAAAAAAACAGTTCTACCGGATCGCATTTTAAGACTTAGGTTCGAAATTAATAATGCGTTTTCTCAGGCCCTCTGAGGCTGAATGGACTGAAATTTTGCACACTTACTGAAGGGTATGGTTTGGTGTAGAATCAATAAAAACATCTCGGTAAAGTAGCAATTTGAAAAAAAATCAGTTCTACGGGATCGCATTTTAAGACTTGGGTTCGAAATTAATAAGGCGTTTTCTCAGGCCCTCTGAGGCCGAATGGACTGAAATTTTGCACACTTACTGAAGGGTATGGTTTGGTGTAGAATCAATAAAAACATCTCGGTAAAGTAGCAATTTGAAAAAAAATCAGTTCTACGGGATCGCATTTTAAGACTTGGGTTCGAAATAAATAAGGCGTTTTCTCAGGCCCTATGAGGCCGATTTGACTGAAATTTTGCACACTTACTAAAGAATATGGTCTGGTGTAGAATCAATAAAAACATCTCGGTAAAGTAGCAATTTGAAAAAAAATCATTTCTTCGGGATCGCATTTTTAGACTTGGGTTCGAATTTTATAATGCGTATTCTCAAGGCCTATGATGCCAAAAGGACTGATATTTTTCACACTTACTGAAGAGTATGGTTTGGTGTAGAATCAATAAAAACATCTCAGTAAAGTAGCATTTTGAAAAACAATCAGTTCTACAGGATCGCATTTTAAGACTTGGGTTCGAACTTTATAAGGCGTTTTCTCAGGCCCTATGATGCCGAAAAGAGTGAAATTTCGGACACGTACTATCTTTGATGGTCTGAAGTAGAATCACCAAAAATATTTTACAAAAGTAGCATTTTGAAAAAAAATCAGTTCTACCGGATCGCATTTTAAGACTTCGGTTCGAAATTAATAAGGCGTTTTCTCAGGCCCTATGATGCCGAATGGACTGAAACTTTGCACACTTACTAAAGAATATGGTCTGGTGAAGAATCAATAAAAACACCTCAGTAAAGTAGCATTTTGAAAAAAAATCAGTTCTACGGGATCGCATTTTAAGACTTGGGTTCGAAATTAATATGGCGTTTTCTCAGGCCCTATGAGACCGAATGGACTGAAATTTTGCACACTTACTAAAGAATATGGTCTGGTGAAGAATCATTAAAAACTTCTCAGTAAAGTAGAATTTTGCAAAAAAAATTAGTTCTACGGGATCGCATTTTAAGACTTGGGTTCGATCTTTATAAGGCGTTTTCTCAGGCCCTATGATGCCGAAAGGAGTGAAATTTCAGACACGTACTATCTTTGATGGTCTGAAGTAGAATCACCAAAAATATTTTACAAAAGTAGCATTTTGAAAAGAAATCAGTTCTACCGGATCGCATTTTAAGATTTGGGTTCGAAATTAATAAGGTGTTTACTCAGGCCCTATGATGCCAATGGACTGAAACTTTGCACACTTACTAAAGAATATGGTCTGGTGAAGAATCAATAAAAACACCTCAGTAAAGTAGCATTTTGAAAAAAAATCAGTTCTACGGGATCGCATTTTAAGACTTGGGTTCGAACTTTATAAGGCGTTTTCTCAGGCCCTATGATGCCGAAAGGAGTGAAATTTCGGACACGTACTATCTTTGATGGTCTGAAGTAGAATCACCAAAAATATTTTACAAAAGTAGCATTTTGAAAAAAAATCAGTTCTACGGGATCGCATTTTAAGACTTGGGTTCGAAATAAATATGGCGTTTTCTCAGGCCCTATGAGGCCGATTTGACTGAAATTTTGCACACTTACTAAAGAATATGGTCTGGTGTAGAATCAATAAAAACATCTCGGTAAAGTAGCAATTTGAAAAAAAATCAGTTCTACCGGATCGCATTTTAAGACTTGGGTTCGAAATTAATAAGGCGTTTTCTCAGGCCCTGTGAGGCTGAATGGACTGAAATTTTGCACACTTACTGAAGGGTATGGTTTGGTGTAGAATCAATAAAAACATCTCGGTAAAGTAGCAATTTGAAAAAAAACAGTTCTACCGGATCGCATTTTAAGACTTGGGTTCGAACTTTATAAGGCGTTTTCTCAGGCCCTATGATGCCGAAAGGAGTGAAATTTCGGACACGTACTATCTTTGATGGTCTGAAGTAGAACCACCAAAAATATTTTACAAAAGTAGCATTTTGAAAAAAAATCAGTTCTACCGGATCGCATTTTAAGATTTGGGTTCGAAATTAATAAGGTGTTTTCTCAGGCCCTATGATGCCGAATGGACTGAAACTTTGCACACTTACTAAAAAATATGGTCTGGTGAAGAATCAATAAAAACGTCTCAGTAAAGTAGCATTTTGCAAAAAAAATCAGTTCTACGGGATCGCATTTTAAGACTTGGGTTCGAAATTAATATGGCGTTTTCTCAGGCCCTATGAGACCGAATGGACTGAAATTTCGCACACTTACTAAAGAATATGGTCTGGTGAAGAATCAATAAAAACGTCTCAGTAAAGTAGCATTTTGCAAAAAAAAACAGTTCTACGGGATCGCATTTTAAGACTTGGGTTCGAATTTATAAGGCGTTTTCTCAGGCCTTATGATGCCGAAAGGAGTGAAATTTCAGACACGTACTATCTTTGATGGTCTGAAGTAGAATCACCAAAAATATTTTACAAAAGTAGCATTTTGAAAAAAAATCAGTTCTACCGGATCGCATTTTAAGATTTGGGTTCAAAATTAATAAGGTGTTTTCTCAGGCCCTATGATGCCGAATGGACTGAAACTTTGCACACTTACTAAAGAATATGGTCTGGTGAAGAATCAATAAAAACACCTCAGTAAAGTAGCATTTTGAAAAAAAATCAGTTCTACGGGATCGCATTTTAAGACTTGGGTTCGAAATTAATATGGCGTTTTCTCAGGCCCTATGAGACCAAATGGACTGAAATTTTGCACACTTACTAAAGAATATGGTCTGGTGAAGAATCATTAAAAACATCTCGGTAAAGTAGCAATTTGAAAAAAAACAGTTCTACCGGATCGCATTTTAAGACTTGGGTTCGAACTTTATAAGGCGTTTTCTCAGGCCCTATGATGCCGAAAGGAGTTAAATTTCGGACACGTACTATCTTTGATGGTCTGAAGTAGAATCACCAAAAATATTTTACAAAAGTAGCATTTTGAAAAAAAATCAGTTCTACCGGATCGCATTTTAAGACTTGGGTTCGAAATTAATAAGGCGTTTTCTCAGGCCCTGTGAGGCTGAATGGACTGAAATTTTGCACACTTACTGAAGGGTATGGTTTGGTGTAGAATCAATAAAAACATCTCGGTAAAGTAGCAATTTGAAAAAAAACAGTTCTACCGGATCGCATTTTAAGACTTAGGTTCGAAATTAATAATGCGTTTTCTCAGGCCCTCTGAGGCTGAATGGACTGAAATTTTGCACACTTACTGAAGGGTATGGTTTGGTGTAGAATCAATAAAAACATCTCGGTAAAGTAGCAATTTGAAAAAAAATCAGTTCTACGGGATCGCATTTTAAGACTTGGGTTCGAAATTAATAAGGCGTTTTCTCAGGCCCTCTGAGGCCGAATGGACTGAAATTTTGCACACTTACTGAAGGGTATGGTTTGGTGTAGAATCAATAAAAACATCTCGGTAAAGTAGCAATTTGAAAAAAAATCAGTTCTACGGGATCGCATTTTAAGACTTGGGTTCGAAATAAATAAGGCGTTTTCTCAGGCCCTATGAGGCCGATTTGACTGAAATTTTGCACACTTACTAAAGAATATGGTCTGGTGTAGAATCAATAAAAACATCTCGGTAAAGTAGCAATTTGAAAAAAAATCATTTCTTCGGGATCGCATTTTTAGACTTGGGTTCGAATTTTATAATGCGTATTC
Organism: Hesperophylax magnus; assembly: GCA_026573805.1. Lineage (NCBI taxonomy): Eukaryota > Metazoa > Arthropoda > Insecta > Trichoptera > Limnephilidae > Hesperophylax > Hesperophylax magnus. The sequence continues at coordinate 55,155 of JAIUSX010000541.1, forward strand.
TCAAGGCCTATGATGCCAAAAGGACTGATATTTTTCACACTTACTGAAGAGTATGGTTTGGTGTAGAATCAATAAAAACATCTCAGTAAAGTAGCATTTTGAAAAACAATCAGTTCTACAGGATCGCATTTTAAGACTTGGGTTCGAACTTTATAAGGCGTTTTCTCAGGCCCTATGATGCCGAAAAGAGTGAAATTTCGGACACGTACTATCTTTGATGGTCTGAAGTAGAATCACCAAAAATATTTTACAAAAGTAGCATTTTGAAAAAAAATCAGTTCTACCGGATCGCATTTTAAGACTTCGGTTCGAAATTAATAAGGCGTTTTCTCAGGCCCTATGATGCCGAATGGACTGAAACTTTGCACACTTACTAAAGAATATGGTCTGGTGAAGAATCAATAAAAACACCTCAGTAAAGTAGCATTTTGAAAAAAAATCAGTTCTACGGGATCGCATTTTAAGACTTGGGTTCGAAATTAATATGGCGTTTTCTCAGGCCCTATGAGACCGAATGGACTGAAATTTTGCACACTTACTAAAGAATATGGTCTGGTGAAGAATCATTAAAAACTTCTCAGTAAAGTAGAATTTTGCAAAAAAAATTAGTTCTACGGGATCGCATTTTAAGACTTGGGTTCGAACTTTATAAGGCGTTTTCTCAGGCCCTATGAAGCCGAAAGGAGTGAAATTTCGGACACGTACTATCTTTGATGGTCTGAAGTAGAATCACCAAAAATATTTTACAAAAGTAGCATTTTGAAAAAAAATCAGTTCTACCGGATCGCATTTTAAGACTTCGGTTCGAAATTAATAAGGCGTTTTCTCAGGCCCTATGATGCCGATTGGACTGAAACTTTGCACACCTACTAAAGAATATAGTCTGGTGAAGAATCAATAAAAACGTCTCAGTAAAGTAGCATTTTGCAAAAAAAATCAGTTCTACCGGATCGCATTTTAAGATTTGGGTTCGAAATTAATAAGGTGTTTTCTCAGGCCCTATGATGCCGAATGGACTGAAACTTTGCACACTTACTAAAGAATATGGTCTGGTGAAGAATCAATAAAAACACCTTAGCAAAGTAGCATTTTGAAAAAAAATCAGTTCTACGGGACCGCATTTTAAGACTTGGGTTCGAAATTACTATGGCGTTTTCTCAGGCCCTATGAGACCGAATGGACTGAAATTTTGCACACTTACTAAAGAATATGGTCTGGTGAAGAATCAATAAAAACGTCTCAGTAAAGTAGCATTTTGCAAAAAAAAATCAGTTCTACGGGATCGCATTTTAAGACTTGGGTTCGAACTTTATAAGGCGTTTTCTCAGGCCCTATGAAGCCGAAAGGAGTGAAATTTCGGACACGTACTATCTTTGATGGTCTGAAGTAGAATCACCAAAAATATTTTACAAAAGTAGCATTTTGAAAAAAAATCAGTTCTACCGGATCGCATTTTAAGACTTCGGTTCGAAATTAATAAGGCGTTTTCTCAGGCCCTATGATGCCGAATGGACTGAAACTTTGCACACCTATTAAAGAATATAGTCTGGTGAAGAATCAATAAAAACGTCTCAGTAAAGTAGCATTTTGCAAAAAAAATCAGTTCTACCGGATCGCATTTTAAGATTTGGGTTCGAAATTAATAAGGTGTTTTCTCAGGCCCTATGATGCCGAATGGACTGAAACTTTGCACATTACTAAAGAATATGGTCTGGTGAAGAATCAATAAAAACACCTCAGTAAAGTAGCATTTTGAAAAAAAATCAGTTCTACGGGATCGCATTTTAAGACTTGGGTTCGAAATTAATATGGTGTTTTCTCAGGCCCTATGAGACCGAATGGACTGAAATTTCGCACACTTACTAAAGAATATGGTCTGGTGAAGAATCAATAAAAACCTCTCAGTAAAGTAGCATTTTGCAAAAAAAAATCAGTTCTACGGGATCGCATTTTAAGACTTGGGTTCGAACTTTATAAGGCGTTTTCTCAGGCCCTATGAAGCCGAAAGGAGTGAAATTTCGGACACGTACTATCTTTGATGGTCTGAAGTAGAATCACCAAAAATATTTTACAAAAGTAGCATTTTGAAAAAAAATCAGTTTTACCGGATCGCATTTTAAGATTTGGGTTCGAAATTAATAAGGTGTTTTCTCAGGCCCTATGATGCCGAATGAACTGAAACTTTGCACACTTACTAAAGAAATGGTCTGGTGAAGAATCAATAAAAACACCTCAGTAAAGTAGCATTTTGAAAAAAAATCAGTTCTACGGGATCGCATTTTAAGACTTGGGTTCGAACTTTATAAGGCGTTTTCTCAGGCGCTATGATGCCGAAAGGAGTGAAATTTCGGACACGTACTATCTTTGATGGTCTGAAGTAGAATCACCAAAAACATTTTACAAAAGTAGCATTTTGAAAAAAAATCAGTTCTACCGGATCGCATTTTACGACTTGGGTTCGAAATTAATAAGGCGTTTTCTCAGGCCCTGTGAGGCTGAATGGACTGAAATTTTGCACACTTACTGAAGGGTATGGTTTGGTGTAGAATCAATAAAAACATCTCGGTAAAGTAGCAATTTGAAAAAAAACCAGTTCTACCGGATCGCATTTTAAGACTTGGGTTCGAAATTAATAAGGCGTTTTCTCAGGCCCTGTGAGGCTGAATGGACTGAAATTTTGCACACTTACTGAAGGGTATGGTTTGGTGTAGAATCAATAAAAACATCTCGGTAAAGTAGCATTAAAAAAAAAAACCAGTTCTACGGGATCGCATTTTAAGACTTGGGTTCGAACTTTATAAGGCGTTTTCTCAGGCGCTATGATGCCGAAAGGAGTGAAATTTCGGACACGTATTATCTTTGATGGTCTGAAGTAGAATCACCAAAAATATTTTACAAAAGTAGCATTTTGAAAAAAAATCAGTTCTACCGGATCGCATTTTACGACTTGGGTTCGAACTTTATAAGGCGTTTTCTCAGGCCCTATGATGCCGAAAGGAGTGAAATTTCGGACACGTACTATCTTTGATGGTCTGAAGTAGAATCACCAAAAATATTTTACAAAAGTAGCATTTTGAAAAAAAATCAGTTTTACCGGATCGCATTTTAAGATTTGGGTTCGAAATTAATAAGGTGTTTTCTCAGGCCCTATGATGCCGAATGGACTGAAACTTTGCACACTTACTAAAGAATATGGTCTGGTGAAGACCATCTTTGATGGTCTGAAGTAGAATCACCAAAAATATTTTACAAAAGTAGCATTTTGAAAAAAAATCAGTTTTACCGGATCGCATTTTAAGATTTGGGTTCGAAATTAATAAGGTGTTTTCTCAGGCCCTATGATGCCGAATGGACTGAAACTTTGCACACTTATTAAAGAATATGGTCTGGTGAAGACCATCTTTGATGGTCTGAAGTAGAATCACCAAAAATATTTTACAAAAGTAGCATTTTGAAAAAAAATCAGTTCTACCGGATCGCATTTTAAGATTTGGGTTCGAAATTAATAAGGCGTTTTCTCAGGCCCTGTGAGGCTGAATGGACTGAAATTTTGCACACTTACTGAAGGGTATGGTTTGGTGTAGAATCAATAAAAACATCTCGGTAAAGTAGCAATTTGAAAAAAAACCAGTTCTACCGGATCGCATTTTAAGACTTGGGTTCGAAATTAATAAGGCGTTTTCTCAGGCCCTATGATGCCGAATGGACTGAAACTTTGCACACTTACTAAAGAATATGGTCTGGTGAAGAATCAATAAAAACACCTCAGTAAAGTAGCATTTTGAAAAAAAATCAGTTCTACGGGATCGCATTTTAAGACTTGGGTTCGAACTTTATAAGGCGTTTTCTCAGGCGCTATGATGCCGAAAGGAGTGAAATTTCGGACACGTACTATCTTTGATGGTCTGAAGTAGAATCACCAAAAATATTTTACAAAAGTAGCATTTTGAAAAAAAATCAGTTCTACCGGATCGCATTTTACGACTTGGGTTCGAAATTAATAAGGCGTTTTCTCAGGCCCTGTGAGGCTGAATGGACTGAAATTTTGCACACTTACTGAAGGGTATGGTTTGGTGTAGAATCAATAAAAACATCTCGGTAAAGTAGCAATTTGAAAAAAAACCAGTTCTACCGGATCGCATTTTAAGACTTGGGTTCGAAATTAATAAGGCGTTTTCTCAGGCCCTGTGAGGCTGAATGGACTGAAATTTTGCACACTTACTGAAGGGTATGGTTTGGTGTAGAATCAATAAAAACATCTCGGTAAAGTAGAAATTTGAAAAAAAACCAGTTCTACGGGATCGCATTTTAAGACTTGGGTTCGAACTTTATAAGGCGTTTTCTCAGGCGCTATGATGCCGAAAGGAGTGAAATTTCGGACACGTACTATCTTTGATGGTCTGAAGTAGAATCACCAAAAATATTTTACAAAAGTAGCATTTTGAAAAAAAATCAGTTCTACCGGATCGCATTTTACGACTTGGGTTCGAACTTTATAAGGCGTTTTCTCAGGCCCTATGATGCCGAAAGGAGTGAAATTTCGGACACGTACTATCTTTGATGGTCTGAAGTAGAATCACCAAAAATATTTTAAAAAAGTAGCATTTTGAAAAAAAATCAGTTTTACCGGATCGCATTTTAAGATTTGGGTTCGAAATTAATAAGGTGTTTTCTCAGGCCCTATGATGCCGAATGGACTGAAACTTTGCACACTTACTAAAGAATATGGTCTGATGAAGACCATCTTTGATGGTCTGAAGTAGAATCACCAAAAATATTTTACAAAAGTAGCATTTTGAAAAAAAATCAGTTCTACCGGATCGCATTTTACGACTTGGGTTCGAAATTAATAAGGCGTTTTCTCAGGCCCTGTGAGGCTGAATGGACTGAAATTTTGCACACTTACTGAAGGGTATGGTTTGGTGTAGAATCAATAAAAACATCTCGGTAAAGTAGCAATTTGAAAAAAAAACCAGTTCTACCGGATCGCATTTTAAGACTTGGGTTCGAAATTAATAAGGCGTTTTCTCAGGCCCTATGATGCCGAATGGACTGAAACTTTGCACACTTACTAAAGAATATGGTCTGGTGAAGAATCAATAAAAACACCTCAGTAAAGTAGCATTTTGAAAAAAAATCAGTTCTACGGGATCGCATTTTAAGACTTGGGTTCGAAATTAATAAGGCGTTTTCTCTGGCCCTATGATGTCGAATGGACTGAAACTTTGCACACCTACTAAAGAATATAGTCTGGTGAAGAATCAATAAAAACCTCTCAGTAAAGTAGCATTTTGCAAAAAAAAATCAGTTCTACGGGATCGCATTTTAAGACTTGGGTTCGAACTTTATAAGGCGTTTTCTCAGGCCCTATGAAGCCGAAAGGAGTGAAATTTCGGACACGTACTATCTTTGATGGTCTGAAGTAGAATCACCAAAAATATTTTACAAAAGTAGCATTTTGAAAAAAAATCAGTTTTACCGGATCGCATTTTAAGATTTGGGTTCGAACTTTATAAGGCGTTTTCTCAGGCCCTATGATGCCGAAAGGAGTTAAATTTCGGACACGTACTATCTTTGATGGTCTGAAGTAGAATCACCAAAAATATTTTACAAAAGTAGCATTTTGAAAAAAAATCAGTTCTACTGGATCGCATTTTATGACTTGGGTTCGAAATTAATAAGGCGTTTTCTCAGGCCCTGTGAGGCTGAATGGACTGAAATTTCACACACTTACTGAAGGGTATGGTTTGGTGTAGAATCAATAAAAACATCTCGGTAAAGTAGCAATTTGAAAAAAAAACAGTTCTACCGGATCGCATTTTAAGACTTGGGTTCGAATTTTATAATGCGTATTCTCAAAGCCTATGATGCCAAAAGGACTGAAATTTTTCACACTTACTGAAGAGTATGGTTTGGTGTAGAATAAATAAAAACATCTCAGTAAAGTAGCATTTTGAAAAAAAATCAGTTCTACTGGATCGCATTTTATGACTTGGGTTCGAAATTAATAAGGCGTTTTCTCAGGCAATGTGAGGCTGAATGGACTGAAATTTTGCTACACTTATTGAAGGGTATGGTTTGCTGTAGAATCAATAAAAACATCTCGGTAAAGTAGCAATTTGAAAAAAAACCAGTTCTACCGGATCGCATTTTAAGACTTGGGTTCGAAATTAATAAGGCGTTTTCTCAGGCCCTCTGAGGCTGAATGGACTGAAATTTTGCACACTTACTGAAGGGTATGGTTTGGTGTAGAATCAATAAAAACATCTCGGTAAAGTAGCAATTTGAAAAAAAATCAGTTCTACAGGATCGCATTTTAAGACTTGGGTTCGAAATAAATAAGGCGTTTTCTCAGGCCCTATGAGGCCGATTTGACTGAAATTTTGCACGCTTACTAAAGAATATGGTCTGGTGTAGAATCAATAAAAACATCTCGGTAAAGTAGCAATTTGAAAAAAAATCAGTTCTACCGGATCGCATTTTAAGACTTGGGTTCGAAATTAATATGGCGTTTTCTCAGGCCCTATGAGGCCGAATGGACTGAAATTTTGCACACTTACTAAAGAATATGGTCTGGTGAAGAATCAATAAAAACGTCTGAGTAAAGTAGCATTTTGCAAAAAAAATCAGTTCTACGGGATCGCATTTTAAGACTTGGGTTCGAAATTAATATGGCGTTTTCTCAGGCCCTATGAGACCGAATGGACAGAAATTTCGCACACTTACTAAAGAATATGGTCTGGTGAAGAATCAATAAAAACGTCTCAGTAAAGTAGCATTTTGCAAAAAAAAAACAGTTCTACGGGATCGCATTTTAAGACTTGGGTTCGAATTTATAAGGCGTTTTCTCAGGCCCTATGATGCCGAAAGGAGTGAAATTTCAGACACGTACTATCTTTGATGGTCTGAAGTAGAATCACCAAAAATATTTTACAAAAGTAGCATTTTGAAAAAAAATCAGTTCTACCGGATCGCATTTTAAGATTTGGGTTCAAAATTATTAAGGTGTTTTCTCAGGCCCTATGATGCCGAATGGACTGAAACTTTGCACACTTACTAAAGAATATGGTCTGGTGAAGAATCAATAAAAACACCTCAGTAAAGTAGCATTTTGAAAAAAAAATCAGTTCTACGGGATCGCATTTTAAGACTTGGGTTCGAAATTAATATGGCGTTTTCTCAGGCCCTATGAGACCAAATGGACTGAAATTTTGCACACTTACTAAAGAATATGGTCAGGTGAAGAATCATTAAAAACTTCTCAGTAAAGTAGCATTTTGCAAAAAAAATTAGTTTTACGGGATCGCATTTTAAGACTTGGGTTCGAACTTTATAAGGCGTTTTCTCAGGCCCTATGATGCCGAAAGGAGTTAAATTTCGGACACGTACTATCTTTGATGGTCTGAAGTAGAATCACCAAAAATATTTTACAAAAGTAGCATTTTGAAAAAAAATCAGTTCTACCGGATCGCATTTTAAGACTTGGGTTCGAAATTAATAAGGCGTTTTCTCAGGCCCTGTGAGGCTGAATGGACTGAAATTTTGCACACTTACTGAAGGGTATGGTTTGGTGTAGAATCAATAAAAACATCTCGGTAAAGTAGCAATTTGAAAAAAAATCAGTTCTACGGGATCGCATTTTAAGACTTGGGTTCGAAATAAATAAGGCGTTTTCTCAGGCCCTATGAGGCCGATTTGACTGAAATTTTGCACACTTACTAAAGAATATGGTCTGGTGTAGAATCAATAAAAACATCTCGGTAAAGTAGCAATTTGAAAAAAAATCATTTCTTCGGGATCGCATTTTTAGACTTGGGTTCGAATTTTATAATGCGTATTCTCAAGGCCTATGATGCCAAAAGGACTGAAATTTTTCACACTTACTGAAGAGTATGGTTTGGTAGAGAATAAATAAAAACATCTCAGTAAAGTAGCATTTTGAAAAACAATCAGTTCTACGGGATCGCATTTTAAGACTTGGGTTCGAACTTTATAAGGCGTTTTCTCAGGCCCTATGATGCCGAAAGGAGTTAAATTTCGGACACGTACTATCTTTGATGGTCTGAAGTAGAATCACCAAAAATATTTTACAAAAGTAGCATTTTGAAAAAAAATCAGTTCTACTGGATCGCATTTTATGACTTGGGTTCGAAATTAATAAGGCGTTTTCTCAGGCCCTGTGAGGCTGAATGGACTGAAATTTCACACACTTACTGAAGGGTATGGTTTGGTGTAGAATCAATAAAAACATCTCGGTAAAGTAGCAATTTGAAAAAAAAACAGTTCTACCGGATCGCATTTTAAGACTTGGGTTCGAATTTTATAATGCGTATTCTCAAAGCCTATGATGCCAAAAGGACTGAAATTTTTCACACTTACTGAAGAGTATGGTTTGGTGTAGAATAAATAAAAACATCTCAGTAAAGTAGCATTTTGAAAAAAAATCAGTTCTACTGGATCGCATTTTATGACTTGGGTTCGAAATTAATAAGGCGTTTTCTCAGGCAATGTGAGGCTGAATGGACTGAAATTTTGCACACTTATTGAAGGGTATGGTTTGCTGTAGAATCAATAAAAACATCTCGGTAAAGTAGCAATTTGAAAAAAAACCAGTTCTACCGGATCGCATTTTAAGACTTGGGTTCGAAATTAATAAGGCGTTTTCTCAGGCCCTCTGAGGCTGAATGGACTGAAATTTTGCACACTTACTGAAGGGTATGGTTTGGTGTAGAATCAATAAAAACATCTCGGTAAAGTAGAAATTTGAAAAAAAACCAGTTCTACGGGATCGCATTTTAAGACTTGGGTTCGAACTTTATAAGGCGTTTTCTCAGGCGCTATGATGCCGAAAGGAGTGAAATTTCGGACACGTACTATCTTTGATGGTCTGAAGTAGAATCACCAAAAATATTTTACAAAAGTAGCATTTTGAAAAAAAATCAGTTCTACCGGATCGCATTTTACGACTTGGGTTCGAACTTTATAAGGCGTTTTCTCAGGCCCTATGATGCCGAAAGGAGTGAAATTTCGGACACGTACTATCTTTGATGGTCTGAAGTAGAATCACCAAAAATATTTTAAAAAAGTAGCATTTTGAAAAAAAATCAGTTTTACCGGATCGCATTTTAAGATTTGGGTTCGAAATTAATAAGGTGTTTTCTCAGGCCCTATGATGCCGAATGGACTGAAACTTTGCACACTTACTAAAGAATATGGTCTGGTGAAGACCATCTTTGATGGTCTGAAGTAGAATCACCAAAAATATTTTACAAAAGTAGCATTTTGAAAAAAAATCAGTTCTACCGGATCGCATTTTACGACTTGGGTTCGAAATTAATAAGGCGTTTTCTCAGGCCCTGTGAGGCTGAATGGACTGAAATTTTGCACACTTACTGAAGGGTATGGTTTGGTGTAGAATCAATAAAAACATCTCGGTAAAGTAGCAATTTGAAAAAAAACCAGTTCTACCGGATCGCATTTTAAGACTTGGGTTCGAAATTAATAAGGCGTTTTCTCAGGCCCTATGATGCCGAATGGACTGAAACTTTGCACACTTACTAAAGAATATGGTCTGGTGAAGAATCAATAAAAACACCTCAGTAAAGTAGCATTTTGAAAAAAAATCAGTTCTACGGGATCGCATTTTAAGACTTGGGTTCGAAATTAATAAGGCGTTTTCTCTGGCCCTATGATGTCGAATGGACTGAAACTTTGCACACCTACTAAAGAATATAGTCTGGTGAAGAATCAATAAAAACCTCTCAGTAAAGTAGCATTTTGCAAAAAAAAATCAGTTCTACGGGATCGCATTTTAAGACTTGGGTTCGAACTTTATAAGGCGTTTTCTCAGGCCCTATGAAGCCGAAAGGAGTGAAATTTCGGACACGTACTATCTTTGATGGTCTGAAGTAGAATCACCAAAAATATTTTACAAAAGTAGCATTTTGAAAAAAAATCAGTTTTACCGGATCGCATTTTAAGATTTGGGTTCGAACTTTATAAGGCGTTTTCTCAGGCCCTATGATGCCGAAAGGAGTTAAATTTCGGACACGTACTATCTTTGATGGTCTGAAGTAGAATCACCAAAAATATTTTACAAAAGTAGCATTTTGAAAAAAAATCAGTTCTACTGGATCGCATTTTATGACTTGGGTTCGAAATTAATAAGGCGTTTTCTCAGGCCCTGTGAGGCTGAATGGACTGAAATTTCACACACTTACTGAAGGGTATGGTTTGGTGTAGAATCAATAAAAACATCTCGGTAAAGTAGCAATTTGAAAAAAAAACAGTTCTACCGGATCGCATTTTAAGACTTGGGTTCGAATTTTATAATGCGTATTCTCAAAGCCTATGATGCCAAAAGGACTGAAATTTTTCACACTTACTGAAGAGTATGGTTTGGTGTAGAATAAATAAAAACATCTCAGTAAAGTAGCATTTTGAAAAAAAATCAGTTCTACTGGATCGCATTTTATGACTTGGGTTCGAAATTAATAAGGCGTTTTCTCAGGCAATGTGAGGCTGAATGGACTGAAATTTTGCACACTTATTGAAGGGTATGGTTTGCTGTAGAATCAATAAAAACATCTCGGTAAAGTAGCAATTTGAAAAAAAACCAGTTCTACCGGATCGCATTTTAAGACTTGGGTTCGAAATTAATAAGGCGTTTTCTCAGGCCCTCTGAGGCTGAATGGACTGAAATTTTGCACACTTACTGAAGGGTATGGTTTGGTGTAGAATCAATAAAAACATCTCGGTAAAGTAGCAATTTGAAAAAAAATCAGTTCTACAGGATCGCATTTTAAGACTTGGGTTCGAAATAAATAAGGCGTTTTCTCAGGCCCTATGAGGCCGATTTGACTGAAATTTTGCACACTTACTAAAGAATATGGTCTGGTGTAGAATCAATAAAAACATCGCGGTAAAGTAGCAATTTGAAAAAAAATCAGTTCTACCGGATCGCATTTTAAGACTTGGGTTCGAAATTAATATGGCGTTTTCTCAGGCCCTATGAGGCCGAATGGACTGAAATTTTGCACACTTACTAAAGAATATGGTCTGGTGAAGAATCAATAAAAACGTCTGAGTAAAGTAGCATTTTGCAAAAAAAATCAGTTCTACGGGATCGCATTTTAAGACTTGGGTTCGAAATTAATATGGCGTTTTCTCAGGCCCTATGAGACCGAATGGACAGAAATTTCGCACACTTACTAAAGAATATGGTCTGGTGAAGAATCAATAAAAACGTCTCAGTAAAGTAGCATTTTGCAAAAAAAAACAGTTCTACGGGATCGCATTTTAAGACTTGGGTTCGAATTTATAAGGCGTTTTCTCAGGCCCTATGATGCCGAAAGGAGTGAAATTTCAGACACGTACTATCTTTGATGGTCTGAAGTAGAATCACCAAAAATATTTTACAAAAGTAGCATTTTGAAAAAAAATCAGTTCTACCGGATCGCATTTTAAGATTTGGGTTCAAAATTATTAAGGTGTTTTCTCAGGCCCTATGATGCCGAATGGACTGAAACTTTGCACACTTACTAAAGAATATGGTCTGGTGAAGAATCAATAAAAACACCTCAGTAAAGTAGCATTTTGAAAAAAAAATCAGTTCTACGGGATCGCATTTTAAGACTTGGGTTCGAAATTAATATGGCGTTTTCTCAGGCCCTATGAGACCAAATGGACTGAAATTTTGCACACTTACTAAAGAATATGGTCAGGTGAAGAATCATTAAAAACTTCTCAGTAAAGTAGCATTTTGCAAAAAAAATTAGTTTTACGGGATCGCATTTTAAGACTTGGGTTCGAACTTTATAAGGCGTTTTCTCAGGCCCTATGATGCCGAAAGGAGTTAAATTTCGGACACGTACTATCTTTGATGGTCTGAAGTAGAATCACCAAAAATATTTTACAAAAGTAGCATTTTGAAAAAAAATCAGTTCTACCGGATCGCATTTTAAGACTTGGGTTCGAAATTAATAAGGCGTTTTCTCAGGCCCTGTGAGGCTGAATGGACTGAAATTTTGCACACTTACTGAAGGGTATGGTTTAGTGTAGAATCAATAAAAACATATCGGTAAAGTAGCAATTTGAAAAAAAATCAGTTCTACGGGATCGCATTTTAAGACTTGGGTTCGAAATTAATAAGGCGTTTTCTCAGGCCCTCTGAGGCCGAATAAACTGAAATTTTGCACACTTACTGAAGGGTATGGTTTGGTGTAGAATCAATAAAAACATCTCGGTAAAGTAGCAATTTGAAAAAAAATCAGTTCTACGGGATCGCATTTTAAGACTTGGGTTCGAAATAAATAAGGCGTTTTCTCAGGCCCTATGAGGCCGATTTGACTGAAATTTTGCACACTTACTAAAGAATATGGTCTGGTGTAGAATCAATAAAAACATCTCGGTAAAGTAGCAATTTGAAAAAAAATCATTTCTTCGGGATCGCATTTTTAGACTTGGGTTCGAATTTTATAATGCGTATTCTCAAGGCCTATGATGCCAAAAGGACTGAAATTTTTCACACTTACTGAAGAGTATGGTTTGGTAGAGAATAAATAAAAACATCTCAGTAAAGTAGCATTTTGAAAAACAATCAGTTCTACGGGATCGCATTTTAAGACTTGGGTTCGAACTTTATAAGGCGTTTTCTCAGGCCCTATGATGCCGAAAAGAGTGAAATTTCGGAAACGTACTATCTTTGATGGTCTGAAGTAGAATCACCAAAAATA